>CABFOV010000619.1:60158-85464 GCA_902141375.1 Timema poppense | reverse complement strand
CCCCCCCCCAAACCTGTATTATGTAACTTTTCTCACCAAGAATGAATGTATTTTTTTCCATAGGAGAGTTTTGTGATACTAAAAGAGGGACTTAGATTTAATACTTCTTAAAATCCATTTTAAATCCTGATTATAAATTATTTTAGAGAATATTATTATTAATACATACATAAAGACGTCGATCTCTGACTCATCAGGTTCATGAGGATAAACCTCTGCTATATTTATGCTATGAATATCAGGTTTGCGATCTGAGTAAGAGCCAGATGGCACTACTGTAAACTGAGTAGGATGGCCTTTTTTTTGTAGTGGTGCTACATTATGTTGTTAAAGTGCTCACATAAGATGCTTAACAATGGGGAAAGACATCTTTCTTATGTTAACCTTTTTTGATAGTCAAATTATCATCCTATATAGAGCTATTTAAACAATTTTAGGTAGATTACTTTTTGAAATAATTATATTTTGGATTAATCTACAATTTCACTTTAGTTAACTTATCAATTCCTAGACTCACGTTTCGTTCTAACATAGATACTGGATCCTGGCTTCACTCTCGAAAAAGACTAGATAGCCAATGAAGTGGAGATGGGGTTCGAATACCTGTCGGGTGTACTCAGAGTGGCTTTTCCTAAATGGTTTTATATTCTCTCTCCACTGATGAAGGTGGATTAACTCTAAAATTCTACCTTCTTCATTTCTACTCCACTAGATAAATATAATAAAAAATAACTAGAATAACTACAATTTGACTATACCACTCTGCAAAATGTATACTAAAAAGGTGGAATTTTAAGAAAATCTACCAGAATTTGCATAGAGAGAGATCGGAAAACCATTTAGGAAAAGCAACCCTCAGTAGATCTGATTGGTAATCGAATCCTATCTCACAAAAATCGGAACCGGGAGAATTTATAGCTTTGTGATTATGATGGATCTATTAGGTGCCTCCAAAAATTAAACTAGTAAAAAATAGTCCGGTATACCAAAGAGAATATTTGAAATACTATACATTGTTCGATAGTTTTAATTCTAACTTGATATTTAGATATTTAATGACCATACCTTGAGGTGAAAATGTGAGTTTTATTTTATACATAAAATTAAATCTATTGATTTTTGAAAATTTGAAATATTCTGAAAATGGCTTTAAAGAATTTGGTTAAATAGGCATATTGGGACTCTTTTAAACGATAAGTAGCACTATATACATTATTATGGAAGATAATCAACTTAAAGGTAGTTTGATTGAATAATATTTGAAAAAATTAGATTTTTTTGGAAATGGCTCTATACAATTGTATTCAAAATGAAATTTGGAGTGATTTATGTGATAAATTATTATGCATGTTCGTTTTTCTAACTATAATTACATTATATATTTATACAGAGTGTTCGGAAATTCATAGCCTAAACTGCACATATAGTTTCATTGAACCAAAATTAATACAAAATCCCTAAACACTTACATCCGTAAACCTATGCGTGTACCATAAAATTATATTCGAAGTTTCGGCGTAAAGCGCCGGGAAATCAAAGCTGTCAAGCATGTGTGTACAACAAGTTGCATAGGAGTTAGGTGCACGGCACTGCACATGTAATAATGGGAAGTACTTTCTGTGATTAAGGCATTTCTGGGTGGACTGGTGTGTTGTTTACTATTAATTGTGGTATTTTCTGCTGCCGTGTTCCAAGATGTTGAGGTGTATAGTGCCACGCGCCTAGCTCCTATGCAACCTGTTGTATACCTATGCTTGAATAGCTATGCTCTCCCGGAGCTGTAAGCCGAAAGTTTGGACACAATAATTTAATGAAAATTACAAGAAGTATTGTGTTCTTAAGATTTTACTAACAATAATTAATTGAGATAATTTAAAACACTTTTGAGCGATTATGGTTTTATTCAAAAGGAATAAATTTTACAAAACAAATTTCTTGCTTGGGGATGAATAGTTTTTTTTTGCGAATTAGATTATTATTATTATTATTATTATTATTATTATTATTATTAGCACCGCGTCTTACTACCCGTTCGGATTATACGCACTTACGCTAATGTGTAATGGTAGGGTGATTGTGAGATGAAATGGAGAACCTACAGTTTAACGTGGAATCCGAACCACGATGGAGGCCTGGCATTCCCCACATTCACAAGATGTCTTGTCAGAGGTGAGAGAAGGGTTTGCTAATCAGATAAATCTGTGCCGGGACCGAGGATTGAACCCCGGCCGCCAGCACAGAAGTCTGACACCTTAACCCTAGACCGGCAGGTCACCGGTGAATTAGATGATAAACCAAAAACTTTCAAAATAAAAATAAAATTGAAATGTCTGTCTACTAAGCTATGGGTCCCAGGTTCAATTCCTGGCAAGGCCGAAAAATTTATCATTGATTAAATGAGGGTTTACCATTTCAAAGTGCTGAATAATTCAGCCGTGGACTGGATGTTGTAGATACTCTATATTTAAGTTAATTAATAAGTTGTGTGCTGATACAACCAGTCTGCTCAGAAAGTGCAGTAAAATATCTCAACTAGATGAATATATATATATATATATTTACATTATAGCCTATGTTTTAATTTTAAATAATTGGTTTCTGAATGTAATTTGTACAATTGAGGTATTTTGCAACATTAAATATATTACCATAGGAATCTTTTAAAAACAATCCTGTTTACTTAATTTCAACTGCACAGGCATGCTCCACACACGGAAACACGGAAATTTAACCTAGAAGAATAACACGTTAACCTAACTTCCCAACACCCTCGAATAATTAGCGAGTTATCTTAATCATCAAGGAACTTGGATAGAATCAGGTTCCTCTTAGACCTCTTGTCAGCCTCGCTGATCACTCGGCCCTGACCAATTTTTTTTTTATAATAGATAAACATAGACCTATCCAAACCAAAATATATTTATATACATTACGTTCAATACAGGCTAGCGACTTTTTATAAAACGTAGGGATTGGTGGGGGGGGCTTAGAAGAAATTCACCCGCATTAGCATTGTGGTGGGGATTAAAAACTACAGAGGTAAATCACATGTGTTAAACTACACCCACCCCCTCCCACACCTACCCCTATTGTTGCACCAGGCCGAGATTCAAACCTCTACTTTCCTGTAACTGGCAAGTAAATAGGCCTATATCGTGAGCTTGACACCCAAGAAAGCCCATGTTACAAAAATTAACCAATCAAAATATGTTCTAGATATCAACGCAAGCAATGCATACAAACTCGAAAGGAGTAGCGAGTGAAGATTAGCAAAGCAGAATACTTACAGTACGGTTCTTTCCCCCCAGCAGGACTAATACAAACAAGGACTCGCCTATCACAGTCCTCACTATCGACTGCCGACCCGACGTCTATTTGTATGCAGCGGTCTCTTATTTCTGGGCTCTACATGAATCATAAGCGAATCAACAAGCCGGCTTCTTCGAACACATCACTACAGACATGTCGCGCCAGAGTTGCCAACTTTCTAGTCTCAAGAGATAGTATACGAACCTTGGTCCATAATTTCGAAACTTGTGAGTAAATTCGCTAGCGAGCTGAGTAGCAGGCCAATGCAAGTATGTGATTTACGGAATGCCTTTTATTTGCTCGTCATTGAGTTTTCGATCTGACAACACTGGAAATCCAATCACGTTAAAAACAAAAAACAAAAAAAACAATGGAATTGAAACGCGTCACTATACAAAATATGTAAATTAAGGGAATACCATTGGGATATTTTATTGAATGTATCGTGTAATATATTTGGCTTTATTAGTTTTAAATATGATATTTGATTGTAGCAAAGTTTTTTTAATCGTGGTGTCTTGATACCTGTTCAGCACATACGTATAAGCTATGTGATAACTATTTTAATGGGGTAGGGATGAGGAAGAAAGCATTTTAGTGGTAATCTACCAGCATTTGTGTGGAAGGAGAAGGGGAAACATTTAGGAAAAAATTCTCAGAAGATACGACCGAGATTCGAACCCAAATCTCCCCATCTTCAGCAGGCCAATCTA
This sequence comes from Timema poppense, assembly GCA_902141375.1. Taxonomy (NCBI): domain Eukaryota; kingdom Metazoa; phylum Arthropoda; class Insecta; order Phasmatodea; family Timematidae; genus Timema; species Timema poppense. The sequence goes on along the minus strand of CABFOV010000619.1, from coordinate 81,442 downwards.
ACACGGGTGTTACGCCTTGCGACCAAGTTGATTGTGTCAAAACTTGCGGAATATTTAGAAATATTACCTTAGTTCTGTCTTTTAAACATAGAAAAACTCTAAAGAAATTTTTAAGTAAATAACCTTGTAATGCAAAGACGATAAGCCTTTAAACCGATTTGTAATAAAACATAACGACTACAGAGTCGTGTGAGGCCTCATTCTATTGAATTCTTCCCAATAACCAAAACTATTGTTTGGAAGAGTGTGGATGGGCTTAACTTGGTTTTTATTTTTCTCATATTAATTAATATTTTAAGTTTTTAATCCACTTTAGTGGCAGCATAGTCTAAGAAACCCCTTTTGCAATAGATTAGACTGCCGATAGTGAGGAGCTCGGGGCTAGATTCCTGGTCGGATGTACTGAAGGAGGTTGTTTCTAAATGGTTTTCCACTTACTTTCCTTCCGCGCAAATGCGTAAATTTAACCTTCCCAATCCCTAACACATTAGAGTAATTAGTAGGGGCTACATTTGCATATAACCCAGATGGATAGTAAGAAAAATAATAAATAGCAAAACTATTAAGCTGCAATATGCCATACTCGCATGGAAAACAGTTCAAAGTAAAACATTAAAATAATATATTTTATACTTATGCATATCTCAGACCATATCACATTTAATTATTTTTTCTGACTTAGTTAAAATAATTCAAAGCGCCATATTTGAGTGTAAAAAATGCAAAACTAGACATTTATCATGACATTAGAACAAATAAATATTATTTCGCTTAACTTTTTCTTAAACTTATCAAGTCATTAACATATTAAATATAATTTTCTTGCTAAACTATTAAGGTGCAAAACGTCACACGTCGCTAACTTTTATATTGGTAAGTTGGGGGTGACCTGGTGCTCTAGGGGTAAGTGTCAGACTACTGTGCTGAGTGTCCGGGGTTCACTATTAGGTCCTGGCACAGATTCATATGATTACCAAACTCTTCCTTCACCTCTGACAAGACGTGTATTAATCACAACTTGTGAGAATGTGTGGAATGCCAGGCCTCCACCGTGGTTCGGATTCCAAGCCAAACTGTAGTTCCTCCATTTCATATCGCAATCACCCTACCATTACACATTAGCGTAAGTGCATATAACCCGAACGGGTAGCAAGATGCGGTTCTAATACTAGCTATATTGGTAAATTCTCAAGACATAAACATTTGGGGGGGNNTATAACACTTAGGGTTGAGGTGCAAAACCGTGCTAAATAATTGTAAAATGGTAATATATTTAATTTTAAGTTTGACAAGGATGGTGTGGACAAGCTATATGATTCTACATCCCAATCACGATCTAACCAGACTAGAAGTCTCTCACACTTTTTCCCACGTGTATACTGATGCGGGTGAATAGCTAGATGGCGATCCAAGTGGGTGTTTTGCATTTTTTGGTCGGTTGTAGAGGAATCGAATGAATACTTTGTTGATGACATCATTGGCTTGTTGGAACTACGAACTTTGTTTAGAAAATACGAGAAAGTAGCAATTTAGCATGGCATACTTTTTGGAAACAGCTTATTAGAAATTTGTGACGTTTTGTTAGGTACAATTGAATAATGGATTAAATAGCCAAGCTAATATATTTTTTCAATTACTATTATAACCATATATAAATATATTATTTAAATTTACAAATTCCACCTGGATGTACACAGGTCCTAGGTTCGATTCCCATGTACAGATGTAAATTTTTAATTTAAAGAATATCCAATTGAATATAATGACGTAATTAAAGGCATTGAATCGTCTGTTCAGGATTAAATTGCAAAGAATTCCCCACCCAATTAAAGTTCAATTGTCTGAGCTCAAACCCTGTACTCTATAATTATAAAGTCAGGCGTGCTTACCACTAAACAAACCTTACAGTCTTGTTAAGTATAAACTTAAAAGGAACTCATTAAAACAAAACAAAAAATTTAATCAAGTTATTTTATTGTAATTCATGGATGCACTAAATACCACCTCCGTAAGAGCTACTGCCTACAGATCCAAAGGTCCCGGGCTCGATCCCTGGTGATTCCAGATTTTCTGTGAAGAAGTGGCTCTGGAACGGGGTCAACTCAGCCTCGTTAGGACAAAATTAGAATATATTTCAACGAAAAAGTGGTGGCTCCTGTCTATAAAACTGAGATTAACGATTGTAGTGTTTGTTGTGCTGGCCACATAGAACTCTCTCTCCGCACATGTTGGCACTATCATCGCCAACAGACGGTGGTCACTCGGTCGGTAAAGTTTGACAGTGACCTGGCGTTATGGAATTTGTTTTAAGCAATAAGTGAGATAGTTTGAAATAAATGCCAATTTTCTCTTCTTTCAACGTAGGACATGACTTGACTAATTCACAGTTCATTTTGGAGGAACTTCTTCGCAACTATAAAATATACATGTTCCAACATAATCAGTTGCACGAAAGAAAACTAACCTAGCTGTTCAATAACATAAACTAACATTAAGTACAAAATCATTTCTTTGATTTTACCCAGAATCCGCGTAATCCTGTAGATACGGCTTATCTTGAGACAAAATAATTGTTTAAGCTGTTTATATTGATAGATAGGAGCAGTTTCTAGGAGTGGCTCTCTCAGTACAAAAAGGAAAAATGTGTGTGAAGATATGATTCCTTTCAGAAGAAAATAAAGATGTTTTACTTACAGTTTCCAAAAACAGGGCTTGCGTAAGTCCATCACTTACAGTTGACATTTTACTATATACGCTTAACACAAGGCTCATATACGACTTATTATAATTAGAAGGACACTCATCAGAGTTCACCAAGAGAGGGAAAGCAAAACCTTTTTTTGACGCTTTTAGATTTTTTAAGTTGAGAAACCACATTTAAATATGTTTCAACATATATAGCAGACCTAGGTATAGACATTATTAGAAGGATACGCTTATATTATATGAAAAAAATAACTAGAGTTCAACCTTTTTTCGAGCGTAGCTCGGTTTTAATAGTGAGGTGCTCAGCGGCCATTCTGCTAAGACAGATGGTTGCAATGGAACTTTTGTAGAGTGTTCTCGATTGATTCCTGAATGTGCCTCCCTATACTAGCCGAGATATGAGTTTTGAAAAGTTCAGCAAACCACGTGGTGACGTCAGAGACGATAAAGCTGAACTCCCCCATTCCTGTCAGGCTGATCTTGAAGCCGCTCCCGGAGAATTTGAGCTCATTTAAAGTCGCATTGCAGCCTGTAGATACTAGAGCCAGGGACACCTTTAGGTCAACGGAGTTGTTCCCAATGCTCCCTGCCATGGTCCCCGTTGTGTGGTACCCCACTGCCATGATGGTGTAGTTGTCGTACCCGAACTCCAACACTTTCAGCCCGAGGCCACATGTCACAGAGACCGTTTCACCGACCCTGTTTAGGACGACATCAGCTGTCCTCTGGATCGTGGAAATGCTCTTGATCCATCCCTTGGTGGCGGTGAAAGTGCCCTTGATCATTGACGTTCTTTCACCCGTTCCGAATTCCTTGTGGATGTCTGGAATATTCAGCAAGTCCTTACCCTTTTCCAAAATGTCGTTCTTGACTATTCCCAGCAGGAAGTCAACAACTTCGTTCAGGTTGGTGTTCTTAAGGTTTCTATAGATCATGGGCACGGCAAGCCAGTCGTCAGCCTCACCATTTCTGGAGATCTCTTTATCACTATCTATCAAAGGACGAGCGTTTTGGTTTAAAGTCTTGATGCTATCTACGGTATTATATTGTGTCTTCAAGAAGGCTTTCATGTACTTTTTGAGTGCTTGTCTGGCCGTGGATGAAAGGGGGGCACCTGAAGAATGAAGAACTTTGTTGATAAGTGCCATCTCCAAGTTCTTGGCCCGCAGGATGAAGTGGAAAGGGATAGAAAAGTGACCCTCATCGTTCGCGTCGAATGGGTGGTTCACACTGTTGCTGATGACCTTGTAATCTCCCTCCAGGACACGGTCATCCTCAACCGAACCGTCATCGGTCTCCAAGAGTGATGTAACAATCTGTAAGTGCGTGAATTCCAGGATGGTATCCTCGTTGATGTCCACAGATATGTCCTTCAAACCGAGTGAATTAGACTGGGAAGATGTCGCCTTGTCTTGCAGGTCAAACACCTCCTTGACTATGTTCACCTCCTCGAGCAGGTCCTGATTATCCAATTCCTTTGTCAATGTGGACGCGAACATGCAGACAGCCCAGAGTATGCAATATATCAGCTTCATCTTGTATTCCTGTAATTAAATTAGATATGTTTAGTTCAAAACAAGTGTTTTCAAGCTGAGGTAGTACTCCTTGGGGCAAGTGCCCTATTTATTAGTCGTACCATATGTTAACATAATGTATCAATAGAGACCATTATTTTTCTCTTAGTTAACTTTTGAACATAATATAAATAAATTCTACTTTGAAACAAGCCAGATTCACACATGAATTTATGCTATGCTATGTTTTGTTGCACTATACTATGTTTTAGAATGTTAGCCAAGTATTTAAACAAGCACGTTCACACATCACGCTATACTGTGCTAAGCTACATTATGCGAGCAAGATTGCGTACCGGGGGATTTTTACATCTCACTCGCGCTACGTTTTGTGCTGCGCATGCGCACAACGGAGAGATTCACAAAAGGCAATGTTGTCTTGAAGACTTAAAATACGCTACTAAGCCTTCCAAAGTATAGCGTAGTACAGCTCACTATGCAGTGGCGTATTCTGATCAAAATTAATAGGTATGCTGTACTCTAAAAGTTTCAGTGGAGAATTGGGGGCCGAGGACCCTTAACCACCGTTGTCCAAGAACGTAAAGAGATTATTTCAAGGGATGTATTAGAAGATGTGTCCATATAGAACATTGGTTCTCGAACATTTATTATTTCCCTTTAAATGTATGCTATCTTTAGAAATGTTGAACCTCCCTCCCCCAATCCCATATTCTCTCTTCTTTCATTTATCCATAACGATGATTATCATCTACTCAAAATGTAATAAAAGTAACTCCATGGTATCAGCCCGCATTCAGGCTATACCTACCGAGTGGCTACCAAACTGTTTGGCGAATTAGTGCCAACTCTTGCAGATAGAGGGTGTCATGTGGTCAGCACAACGATGACTCCAGCCATTAAGCTCGGCTTTCTATACCGGAGCCACTACTACTTTATTCGAATAGCTCCTTATTTATCCACCCTAGGGTGAATCCAACCCGTTTCAGACCCACTGCTTCCCAGATAATCTGGACGCACCGGGAATCAAACCCGGGACCTCTGATTCCGTAGCCAGAACCTATTACCACTATAGCACATAGGCCATCCTCAAATTGTAATTATATCTACATGGTTATAAATTTAGGTAAATATTAATGTCGGGGCTAAGAGTGGTATGGGCACATTTCTGAATGCATAAGAGAGACAGATCCCATTCAATTATCCTATTGTAATTAAAAGCACACAGCAATACTCAAAGCAAACAATCATAATAAGAGTAATATAAAGTGATACATTGATCAAGCGTACATCAGATCTTGGTGAGAGGAAATCAGGTGGATTGTCCAACTTAAGTTGCAATTAAAATTATTTCTTAAATCCTAACTTATCTCGCACAATGCTGCTTGGAAACAAACGAGTTCCCTAATTTGAGAATTTATGCTCCAGAAGCTATTTAGATGCGTAAATTCTGACTAGCATAGGGGAGATTATCTCAGACTATTAATACTCTATCGCTACGTCATTGGTTTATGGCTAAGATATTTACACATATCTTTGGCTGTAAGCAGTGGTGCACCCAAGGGGGCGAGGGGCAAACAGGGTATTTAACCCCCTCTTCCCTCTTTCCTCAACACCACAAATATTTTAATATAAATTAAAATAATATTAAGTATAACTAAAATATTTAGCATTGAAGATGGGTCGAATGTATATGCTACATTTTAAGACCAGTTTTCCGACTTAATCCTAATATTCAAAAGGTTTACTATTACACACAAAATTAACAATTGAAAAAACATACAATTAATAGCTTTGATACCATTTGCATTATTTAAATTACTTAATTACTATAAAACTGTTCAAAATTATTTATAAAAGCATTTAATATTCATAAATACCCTCGGCCTTCAGGATTTAGGGGGTTGTGCAGCCCCAAACCCGCTCTCCCCATAGAAATATAGTTCTTGCTACAACCTTGATTGAATGCCTTCCCCCGAAGTACTGGGTGCGCCACTGATAGGAAAATATATTTTATTTTACATTTTTCTTATAAATAATCTTGAAATGGTGAATCCCCACTCCTGACTTTTGGGATTTTTTATTTATAATTAATTATATAAAATCGCAATGACTAATAAGTCATTAATGTAAAACAAATACTAAATGAACGCTATTAAAACTCCACGATCCTTTCTACTAAAGAAAAACTAGAATTACCAACAACTATGGTTAAAGTAGCCTCAGTAACCCCCTCCCCCCTTTTTAACCACTTTAACAGTACTGAAATGCCTACATTTGAATGATTGGTTAAATGTGTTTGCCAAATACATGATAATACACGTGACTAGAATACCTAAACATAACTCAATGTATTTAATTAGTGTATAATTTAAAGCTTGTGACATATACTATTATTTTACAATTAACGTTATATATATATATTGTAGTTTACTTAAACTAGCTTAATAAATAAATATTGTGATCTTCTTGAATCTTTTTTCAATAGTTGGCACAATGCTTAGCTTGCTTCACATGAACAGCATGGCCTAGGGTGTAAAAAGTGAGATCATTGGCTAATTACTTATGGTAGAGAGGAAAGGAATGTGTTGCAACCCCCTAGACAATGGGCAAGGTCATTTAGAGCCTCCCTAGCTTGCCTTGCGTTTTTCAAGTAGCAAGCCTTGGTTTTCCTATTGTTCTAAGTATAACCTTTTGGAAGAAGAAGTACTTAAAACACAGTATTCTTGGAATATGAACCAATATTAGTTTTAAAATTAATAATTCATTACAAGTATGTTTATTAACAATTTAAACATTAGTGTTTATACAGGTCGCACAGACAGCATGAATTAAACAAAAAAGTAGTCCATATCATTATGAGTATGCGGCGCAGGACTAGAATACCCAGATAATAGGCCAGTCACTGTATGAAACACACGTAAAAAAATGGCACATAGCATAGCGTAGCGTAACATAGCATATCAGAACGTAGCTTTATATGTGAATCCAGAAGTAGGTTTTTTAAGTTGTTTGTGCGAGTGCACTACGCTTCACAACACATACGAGCTACCTTCATATTTGTATTAACAAAGTGGACGGAATAAGGAATCTAAAATCCAAAGGAAATGGAGGGTGAGGGGAAAACATTTTAGGAAAAGCCACCCCAGGAGATACAGCAAGCCAGACCACATGAGATTGATTCCTTTATCCGCCTGCCCATTGATGCGTGCATAAAATGATAAATACACGACGCTCATGTTAGTGAACATACTAGATAATTAAACAAGTTTTTCAATAACACGTGATCATCTCTTTACGTTGAAAGGGATCGTTACTGGATATGAACCAACATCACCGGTAAAAACAATTTTAATAACATCTTCATTGATCCATTACAATAAGTTTGTGTATCTAAATAAATGGATTATCTAATGCTTCATGATTCAGTAAAAAACCCATTTCTTAGACAATGACTCAATTGGTAGAGAATCGAGCACACACAAACCAAAGGACCAGAGTTTGAATTATATCATCAGAGATTTGGTATATAACATTATGGATATTTACGATGCTATATTAAAAAATAATAACAGGTACAAAATTATATTATATACTATACATGTACAAACTAAATCAATTTCCATTGCTTTTGTACACATTTAAATACCGTAGGTGAATGCTTTCATTCGGTCAGTAAGTTGTTGACATCTCGTCTGCTATCCAGGAATGTAAAACTCAGAATGTACTAAAAAATAATTTTACCGATTGTTCTTTCTGGGTATGAAACATGGTCTCTTACCTTACACGAGGAAAACATATTTAGGGGGTTCGAAAACAAGGTGCTTAAGAAGATATTTAGTTCAAAAAAGGGATGAGGCTACTGAGGAGTGAAGGAGGTTACATAATTATAAGTTACATATCCTGTACTTATCACAAGACGTTGTTAGGCTAATCCAGTTTCGTAGATTACGGTGGACATTCAGTGTGAATGGGAGAATCTAGAACCGTGTTTAGGGTACATGATGGAAAACCCAGTGGGAAGACCTAGATGTAAATGAGAGGATAACATTAGATTGGACCTGAAAGAGATAGTATGTAATGAGGTGGATTGGATAGAACTAGCTCAAGATAGAGATAGGGTGTAATGAGTTGGATTGGATATAACTATCTCAAAATAGGGATAGGTGGCGTACTTTTTAAGTGTGGAAGAGGTTTCGCGTTACTAATGCCAAAGAGTATGTATGTAACGTCAAACTTTATTTCCAATATTAAATTTTAAAAAAAATCTACCAGAAATATTTAAAAAAAACTAGCTCTGCCAAAACTGGGTTGAATTATGGTACAAAATTATCGTTATTCAAAATAAACAGTATAATACCTGCTGTACTTTATTCGCCTACCAGTGGGTTAGATAATATATAATAGTAATACTTCCTTTAATTCCTACTTCCTCCTCTCTCCCACAAAAAAGGTATATTTTAGGTGTCTGGTTAAACATTTTTCGGAACTTGTAGTTAAAAAAGAAACTAGGCAAGCTTTAGTTATGTTTTTATAGTGCTCTTTCTCTCAAAAATAGGACAAACTTAAACGACCAGGTTTAGCATTGCATTTTGGTGGTACACTGCCAACAATTAAGAACAGAAGTGATTTGTTATGAAACTTAGAAAAAAATCAGGCCTTCATAAACTGTCCAATAACAGTACTATAATGTGTGCTGCTTACAAGAATAATATTCGTGAGCATAATAAAGTAATAAAAACAATAATAATTTTACAACAATCTTACTGAGGTATTACAAGCCTTAACAAAACTTTCATTTTAATGACACAGCTCTACTTAAAATAGTATAATTCAAAATTGCTTACTGCACTTAGAATAAATTAAACAACATTTACTATTTGTTACACACCAAAAGTGGAATAGGCTATTTCATTAATTGGGCAGCTTTAATTGCTACCCAAATTCATGAATTGGTCTAGTTTTCCCCTGTCGGTGAAATGAAAAAGCGAAAAACAGGTTTGCTCTTTAGGTTAATCTTACTTTTAATCGTTTTAGAATGGAAGGTTGGTTATGTTAAGTTAGGTTGGGTCAGTTTAGTATAATAGCTTAAAACGTATTTCAGTCCAGTTCATGAAATGGTCAATAGAAGAGGCCAGTTCACGAAAATGGACAGAAATGTGCCCAATCCGTGAAATGGGTCATTTCCATATTGGGGTGTAACATAATTATATACATAGATTCAGCTTGCGTGTGTCAATTCTAAAGAGGACTGACTAAAATAAAATAATAATTTCGTAGATTTATACTTACTTTTAATCACCTAGTTTGGGAAGAGATTCCGAGTTTCGTCCGAATTGCTTACAGCGCTGCCAACTTGATAATACCCGTCTGGGATTTCCCCGCGTTCACCACAACAACGAACGCACACGATATTGAAAAGGAAGTGTTGGTAGAAAAGAAGAAGGCAAGATGACCACAAAACTCGCGAGATAGCTCTCCAAGAACGGGACAGTCGCTGCTAATCTTTCAACGTTAGCTCCTTGCGCTCTGACTCGCAACTCTCACTTCACTTGTTTCTTTTCGTATCAATCATGGACTCTTCAAGGTCAGCACTGCTGCTGTGTGTCATGCTCGGCTCAAACCTCGTCTTGGGCAAGTACTAGTAGCATTATATAGGAAGCTAACTTAACCTAGGACAGCAACTCAGTGCTGGTTCGAGACGTAAAAACGAGGGTGGGTAAAAATAAAAAATTACAATAAAGAATATCGTGTGGATATAGATGTATAGATAAATGATATATATATATATATATATATGTGTGTGTGTGTGTGTAAATGTCTTACATATATATATAATGTATTTAATTGGAGTCAGATATTCTAGGGGCGTATTCCTATTCACCAAACAAAAGTTCATATAAACATGATTCTAAAAACACTTGGTTTCTGAGGTAAGATGAATTTTACTATTCAATTAATAAGCAATCCAACAGAAGAAGTAATGCAATTAGACAAGGCAAAGTTTAGTACAAACAAACAAAAATATAAGACAGAACATTTTGAAACAACAACAGTTAATTATCTCCTCGTGCTTCGATATAGGCCTATCCTCTGATATTGCGTTCCATGATTTGTCTTAATATTTTGAATACATCTGAGTTACTTATTTGCTCACATACATTTAAGATACGTTCTCTTGAAATGCCAACATCAATTTGCGTAAACAGTTGACATTAAATGCCTCCAAAGATTAAAAAAAAAGGCCATCTGGTGATAAAGCAGGACATTCAATAGATCCCCCACGACCAACCGATATTCGAGGAAAACCTTTAATGACTCTAAAAACTAAGCGTTTACAAACCCATGTATGTTTGGAATGCTCATATTTTTTGGTGGATGAAAATACGCCCCTGCAATATTTAACACCAATTAAAATACACCCTGTATATACATCGATATATAATTATTTTGAGGGATTCAAACTTAAATGTGCTAATTTAAAAATACCTCATTTATTAGTTTTTAAATAAAAAAACCACATACATAGAAAATATCACATACACGTAAAGTCTTAAAATAAAATAAGATAAAATTGAACACAACAAATAACTGTCCAGATATACTTACCACAACCAGCTGCTATTTGATCATTAAATTGGGGTGATTAGATAAGTATTTTACTTTATATCTTATCCTGATGAGTTAATTTATCACTATTTAGAATATATTGCATCTTTAATGAAACCATAAAAAACAAAAACTATAATATTTTGTCTATTTACACATATAATATAAGACACAAGGTTTAAACACGGTATATCTATGTATAAAAAACTTAACTCCTTAATTATCAATCAAATTAAAGACAGTCACTTAAAACAATTCGTTCAAACTTCTTGGTTGCCTTCTCTAGGCTGAATAGTGTCTGTACTAATGAGGTTCACAAACCTCCCATGTTGTTTGGATCAGCTAGAATGGCTCGACTCTCAAGGATTGTGGTAAGGGGAAGGAAGGTATGAGCTAATCAAAACACTAAGATGTTCACAGTAATGGATGTGCACATTTCTTAGGTTAAATCTTCCATAAGAGCAACGTAATCTGGTCATGCGCATGCGCACTAACGTTTTAAATAGAACAAATTTTCCCAACGCACACACCGTGCTGCCAAACTGCATACAAGATAGGGATAGGAAAAACTGCTCCTTTTGTGGAGCAGGAGCAATCTGTTACTGCTCCACCACTGGACCTGTTCCTTTTACCTGCTCCTTTTTGTCACAGTTAAGTATTCGTACCTACTCCCAGCCTAGTTTTTTTTAGCACCGTGTCTACTGCTCGTTCGGGTTTTACACATTTATGCCAATTACGCCAATGTGTTAGGGATGAAAATGGTTCATTCTAGAGGAAGTGCACCCACATTTGTTGGGAATGAGAGTTGAAGACGTTTAGGAAAAATTACCCTCAGTGCAACCAACTGGAATCGAACCTCAATCTACCTGTCATTGGCAGTCCATTCTAGTGGTAGAGGCTGGCAACCTTTTTAATGTCGTCGGCTTTATGGTTTTAAAAAATGTTTGGCTAGTTTGAAAAAAAGTAAAGCAAAAAAAAAGTTCAATTTTACATTTCCCAATTAGTAATTAGCTATTAAGGTGCGGCAGAAGGGAGCGCGAGTAATGTTACAGTTTTTATAGCATTACATTTTGTTGGCCAAAATAAATCAAATATTTCTCCAGTAGCAACATAGAATTTAATTTTCTGCACATGTTAATATCAACAGATATTGAATATCTGTCAAGGATGTCCTGGAATTTTGTTAAAACTTTTTTTATTTATTTAAAAAGTTTTGGCAAATTTCCATGACACCCTTGATAGATAAATATTCAAGATCTTTGGATATTAGCATGTGTAGAAAAATAAACTCTATGTTTCTACTGGAGAAATATTTTATTTATTTTAGCCAAAAAATTTAAATTCTGTAAAACTAAAAAATACTCGCGCTCCCTTCGACCGCAACTTAAGTCCATTTTTTGAACAAATTGTTTGTTTGCTAAATATTTTCTGGTATAGATAAAATCAGTCAGTAGATTGCTGACCCTTGCCTTAAATCATTTAATCATCAAGTGGGTCCCTTCAATGTCACTCATCAACGTAACCATTTATTGTGAGAATACATTACATACTGTGCTTGTATTGTGGAAATAATGTTTTGTACTACGAATGCTTTCCCCTTCAAAACTCATTTGTGACTCCCCAAACCAACTCTAAGTTAGGCCTATATAATAGATAAGTAAGGTTGCACCGGACCTGATCTCAGCGCTGTGACAAGAACACAAAGCATCCACTTCCTTTCTACTGTACGACTGCTCCAAAAACCTACGGAGCATAAAGGAACAAGGTTGCCCCATACCTGTTATAGCATTGTCTGTGACAGAGACGAGGAGCAAGGTTACTATGGACCGGTTCCAGCGCTGCCTGTGACACAGAGACGAAGGACAAGCTTACTCCGGACATGTTACAGGGTGTATTTGAATTCGTGGGCCAGTGACAAAAAGGAACAGCTCCTTTCGTCTGTCTGAAACAGGCTGTGAATGTGACGTCAGAGGAGCAGTGACAAAGGAGCAGGTTGTGATTTCACAACCCATCCCTAATACAAGAACTTCGGAACTCACACATGACACAGTTGCCTACACTAGAAAAGCAGTAATCACAATAAAAGAATATGATTGTTTAGTGTATTAAACTATTAACTAGAATAAGATAAGGTCATTCACTATTTAAAACTAGAAATAATCTATAAATGAGTAGCCCATTTCCGAATCCTGCTATTTCACTTTTTTCAAATTTTATAGTGAGGGCAAAAAACCGTGACAAATATTTGTAAGCGCCGATTTTGACACTTTTTTTTAATAGTTTAAAATTCATATTATTTTGGGGTATTAAAAATGCACTTTTACTCAACGTTTTCTTAATTTTTCAAATTAAAAAACAAAATAGGTTTTTAAAATTATATCACAAAATATCAGGCTTTGTAAGCGATGTTTTTTTATATTTAAATAGAGGGTTTTGGAAAGAAAATAATGCTTAAATGCACTTTTTATTATGTTCCAATTATTAGCTTATATATATATATATAAAAGTATTTCAACTATGTTTGTAACATAAATATAAAGAAAAAAACCGAGAAGACAATCATTTTACCAACAAACAACCTTTTTCCTCCAACAACGTATGGGTGGGAAAGGGAAGGTTTACCCAAATTAACAAACTAAATTTCTTTAATGTAAGTAAACCCCTAATTTTCCCTGTGTTCATAATATTAGCGAAATGAACAGTATGTAATCCGTATTAGTATTAAATATTGGGACTCAAGATCGTTGATTGGAAACAGTCACCATCTTGATTGTTAATAATAGTAGGTTTTGTAGGCAAAAGTCAATACAGCCATTATTATAGTCGTAGTCCACAAATAATGGGTTTTGGAAATGAAAATAAAATGCACGTTTTGAAAATGAAAGTCCTGAGTTATTGTCCACTACATAGTAACTTTTGGAATCAAACCTAGTTTCCAAACATGATTTTACATGGGAAATAGTAGGTTTTGGAAGAAAATAGATGCATACTTCAATTTAAGGCGTAAGAAACTATAGGAAATAATATACAGCTCAGTTTCACTTTTTTTTTTTGACAGATAGCTAGTTTTGGAAATGGGCTACTCAATTTTAGTAAAAAATATTGGGTATTCATATGCACATGTGCTCATAGACACGAGCCGCCAACTTTTATGTATTTTACCTTAAGTCTCGTGATGTTCTAGCTGAAGTTCTGGTGTCTAGCGTGTATCTGCGAGGGTGTGTCGGGGTGTGACTTATCTGAGGGGTGTGGGCCAGAGGGAGACTGCGGGATGTTCAAGATAACCCGGGAGCAGTGGGAGGACGCTGGCAGTGCCGTGGTCAGAGGCGACAGTGAGACAACGCCAAACGGTGAGTCTCGACCAGCGGACCCTGGGCTGACGGCGTGAGCAACGCCCTGTGCATCCGAATGGAAACGAACCTAATAATGGCGTTTCATAGTACGGAGCTAGCGTCAACTTGATGCCAAATATTTCAATATCCTATAAACACGGTTATTTCAGCAAAAAATATAGCTATACAAATAAAACGGATACGGTCAGAGGCGTAGGAACGGTTTTGTTTTCCAGAGAAAGTTGGAGGGTGAAGACAAGGGTGAGATTGGGGTAAAATTAAATGAACTCATGGTGAAACTTCAACAAATATGAAGCCCAGTAGATATGAAGGAACGAGTGGTTTCTAATTTTATTTACTGTACCCACATTTTCATAGAGGAAGAGTGGGAAACGATAAGGCTAAAACTACGCTTAGTGCACCTGACTAAAATTAGAACCCCAATATTCCTGTAACTGACCATTCAATCTAATATGAGGGCACTAGACGATTTAGAGGGTGTTTCCATTATGATTGAAGGCATTTTATGATAAATAAAATAGTAATTTTATTTAATTCTCACTTCTTCACACACTTTATGCAAATATATAATATATGATATCAAATGATTTGCCTTTAAAGCATGAATATAAGTCTCAATTTTAGAATTTGGATGGGTACAGTTTACTTTATAAACCCATCAATAATAATATTGGTACTCATGTTCCTGCACCACTGGGTAGCTTATATTAAAACAAATATAAAATAATTTATTAAAGCCATGACTAATAAGTTAATAGTAAGTTAATTATAAAGTTAAAGTTCCAGCTTAGAAAATCACACCATTGTTACAAATTACCTCGCAATCCAGGACCCAGACAAGCTGCATTGTCGACAAATATTCTTATCTCACTCATATCAACATTTAAAATTGGGCATTAAAACTTGAGCCAGTAAAACATATAACTGATCATTGTTTTGAAATGAAACAATATTCACCACTAAACACATTAGTTCGAAGTCACTGCTATCAGCAGCAAAAGTGATGTGTTTTTAAAATTATTTCTATTTTGAAGAACAAATATTTAGGATTAATGTCATATGCAAGCATTGAAAATTGGAATAAATTGTATTGAGCTATACATTTGTATGTAACCTATATACGTGGGCAACGTCAATTTCAATGCCATCTTTTACCAATTTTCTTTTAATTTTTTTTTAGTGGTGCTAACTGTTTATAATCATTCTTATTTTATAGATAGGTAAATGTTTTTATTATTGGCTTGAATATGTACTTAAATATTCGTAAACATTAACTATTAAATAAATACACCTTGATTTGGCTTAAAGATTATTTTACATGCGCAAGTTGCAATTTTCTCTATGGATTTAAACCAAAATGCATCATTAAAATCACTATTGGAAATAAAAAGTTCAAACTTTTTAAATAAGCTATGCTTATAAATGTCGTTTAATATTACTGTAATATAATTATCTCATTATCTATAAAATATATGTTTAAATGTATTTATAATAAAAATATATTAATGTTTTATTTGATTAATGGCTTATGAGAAAAATTTTGGCGTGAAAATAAGGATTGATTATTTAAATATAATTTTTTTAATTTAATTTTTACAGTAATTTATAATAGTCTAATTCATGTATGTATAATTTCTTTAACACCAGTAAAAAAAAACTGTTGCCTTAAACAAACCAATTTTATTATCAACCATATCTATGCAGACCTATTTTAAACACGTTTCAAGGGTTGATACCACTTACCTTTCCTTAATAGTAGTATAGCCCGCTTCTCTGGTCACATGAAATAAATAACACCCTCGCAATCGACCGGATTGCCGGTGCCGTGACAAGGAGATCGGGGTTTGAATCCAAGTCGAGTGTATTGAGACTGTGTTTTCTTAGATAGTTTCCCACTCTCCCTCTATTCAAATGTGAGTACATTTAGTTTAAGCACTACCTTCCACATTCTTACTCCATTAATGTGAATATGAAGATAGCCCGGACGGTTATTAAGAACGTTCGTCATAGTAAGCCCAACTCAGCGTTTGTGTGTGTGCGCGTGAGGTATATGAGTAAAAGGGAAAAGAAAATATAAGTCAGTCACTAGCTAAGTTTACCTGGATGACAGCTCTAAATGTTACTAGAAGTAATCCCTAATATATCACTACGCCTACAGCTGACATCTACCACTTTGGAACTTCTATTAACTCTTTAACCTAATTAATGTTTAATCCCAAATGATCCACGTGCAATAGTGGCCGTGTAAATTTACAACTTCCAGCCGGCTGTATCACATAGTTGATTGGTATGTAATGCACGCTGAAACATAAAACAAAGAGTAATCCAACAAACGGTGACTTGAAAGTACCTCGAGGTTCGAGCCGAGTCTCTAACAAACACGTGCTGTCGTATATTTGACAGTGTTCGCTCTCAAACACTGCGCTCTCGATCCCTTCTGTTCGTCCAAGACAGTTGAGAGCTACGTCAAGATGTACGCTCAGGTGACAACTCACCTATATAGTTCTCGGTGGTTATGAACTCTCTGGGGTGGGATTGGGCGGGTCTAGGACACTTAATCACAACCTTTAAAATCAAGGTGGTAGTGTAGGGAACATGAGTTTAGGGCGATATCTTTTATAGTTTTTGTATTAAAACTTTTTTGATTAATATAAATCAAATTTTGCTTCAGTACAAACATAGAGTTAAATTTTATTCACCTGGTGAACTTAACAATTCTTGAATAGTTGTCAAGGGTGTCCTGGAATTTAATGATAGCTTTTTCTTTTCATTTAAAAAGTGTCTCATCTATTGCTGCTATGCTCATGGCAGATATTCATCAAACACATTAATGTATATATCATCATGAGAATAAAATTAGACTCTATATTTATACTTAAGTAATATTTTATTTATTTTTGCAAAAAAGGTATTGCCATAAAAACTTTAAAAAAAACTGACATTTTCTCACGTTACCTAAACTCCCGATGTAAAAGGAATCGTGCATGGGAAGTTTTTTTGAAAAATTAAAATTGTTTTCTCAACAAACTGATTCTAATAATTGTGCTTTGATTAAAAAAATAATTTTTAATTCCATTAAAAGCTGTTTTAACTGATGAAACAAGATGTATAAAATTTTCCAAACCTATTAACTGCAAGTGTTTGATTTTTTTATATTTGACTTAATAACTTTTTATAGATGAACGTGTAAACAAAATGATTAATTTAAGACTTTCTAAACTATTAACTATTTACTACTACACATTAAAAATACATTTTTATAGAGCAGATAGTTTTTATTTATTTATTTACATTTTATCTTACTGTGCTAATGTTTTAATTGTATTTTAAATTAATGATGGATTAGTTATGAACTATTAGATATTTGATTTTTGCATTTAGGGGGTCGGGTTTTTAAAATTGCTCGAGCCACATCTCATGGTATTCACACAGTAGTTTTTAAACTTTACTTCGCATAAGAACTGTTTGCTTGGATATACCATATCTGACATACTCGACTACAGGAAAATGTAGTGATTATTTTAACTAACTATTTTTCTCATTTTTAAATCCACAAAACCCTTCACCACCATCTCTAGGAAATCGGACACTACGGTCAAATAAGAGTATATAGTTTCACTAAGAAGGAAGCTCGCCTAGTCTTATTCTCTCCAAGTACGTCTCATTTTATTTCCGGCGAGGTTGTCCATTGGCATTCGAGTCCTAGCGGTACGTAATTTCCCCCCCCTAAACGGCTTCTTACTAGTCCTCTACCGTAAACAGTGCTGGAGAACAGATCCCTGCAGGCCTGCTCGTACAGGGGTCAAGCGTAAATTAATTACCTCTGGATTGCAGGGGTTGAGGACAATATCCTTTACTTGTGCGTTTTTGCTTAATTTATCGTAAATATCAAATGTGTACATAATTACTTTTAGATTGAATTGGGACATAGGATTTATAAACAGTAATTTTTGCTTAAAATGAAATACACACAAAGCCTAAAAGTAAATATTTGGTAACATCAATGGCAGCGTAGAAATTTTTCCTTTTGATAATATGCATGTGTAGTTTGGATAAGGCAATCACTGTTTGTACAATCGTAGACAGCAAGTTTTCTCACAAACCACAGCGCAATCCAATACTAATAATATTAGCCCTTTCTCTCATTATTTTTCTTGCCCTTCTAATCTTAATTTGTTTCCCAGAAGCAATTTACAGGTTAACCAAAACGATGTTTGTCAAAAACAGTACGATGATTAAAACTATTGAGTTGTTTGGAATGAAGATAAAAGTACATAATTAATTAGAAGTTTTCCATTTAAATTTCGAATACCATGGTTTAATTTGTTATATAATGTAGTATGTACTGCTATCTTACATGTTTACAAAGAAGCTGCAATTGCCCTAAATATATAAATGCTGGCAGACATTTAAAAAAATAATAAACTCAAGTCCACAATTACTATTCAAAAAACCTTCGATATAGCTTATATATTCTGAAAATTCTCTTATGTGCAGGGGTTGGGTTGATCATAAATCTCCACCTCTGGACGTAAATGAGGGTACATTTAATCCAAAACTCTCCTTCCTACTCCATTGAAGTGCGAAAAGACCGGCTAGCTCGTATGACAGATGCCAAAATAATATATATTTAAAATAATTGAGTGTTTAATTTTCTAATTTCCGTCTGGGCTAGTCGCATATCTACACAAATGAGAAAGGAATGAGGAAGGTAGAATATGGAGGAAGTGTATTCACATTTGCGCAAATGGTAAATTTCCTTTTATCTTCTTTAATGTTCATACAATCATATAATAATATAACAAAAGATGGACCTCAAATTATTTAGAAATTTGTGTATTTTTCTTGTGCGCTTGTTTAGTGTAAAAATGCGTCTGCTATTACTTGGTTATCATTATATTATTATGTTTTTGCAGTGTCTAACAACATGGCTGGGATATCCACATTTATTACGCTAGTGGGTTACGAATGAGCACAATGCAGTTAGAGGGAATATTTCAAGATTAATCAAGCCGGAGATTGGAAAATCATTTAACAGAAATACTCAGTACACAGGGTTGGAAATCATACACTAACCACCCTGTTACAAGGTCAACGATAATAGACAAGATTGACGTTCAGTCCGCGTGTTCACCTAAATTATAGGTTCTATATTACATATATTTTTATAGTTGGTGTGCCATGAATTTATAGTGTTTTTAATACGTATATAGTTTTGAACTTAATATGTACGTATTTTATAATAAGGGCCTAATTATCATATAATTTTTATTGGTGTTATAGATATATAATGTATTTTTAAGAACAGTCTCAAAACCCACATCGGTGTCTGGCGCTTTTCCTACAGGATTTCCCACTTTTTCTCCAAACAAATACGTGTATACTCTCTCTAAAATTATACCTTCCTCATCTCCATTACAATAGCAAAATTAGTTTATGCGTGTAGCCCGAATGGGTACGTATACTCTACTAATGTTTATATATTATATTTAGTGTATAAAGCAGAAAGTAAGTGTGTTTGTGTGGGTGTGTGTGTATATATGTGTGTGTATAGAAAAATATAAGACACTTATAGACAAACCGGAAAACTGAAATTTTGTGGGTAGGTAGAGGGATTGCCTCATATAACCAGAAAGATATAAGAATGAGAAATGGAAATTTATAAATGGGGCTCTAGGAAGTGGGGCCAATATAATTTAAAAAAACACTCTTTAAATATGGAGTATAAAATTAAAATTTGGCAGACAGGTAGAGAAAAAATTAGCCAAAATTTAAATTTGCCAAGCCAACATAAGGACCCTTGGATATATCCAATTACATCTTAAAATTTGAAATTAAAATTTGGGGGTTGAAGAACTGGCGGGTTGACGGGATTCAACATTTCAAAAACCAATAAATTAATCTTCTTCTCTGTGTGGTAGAGAACCACAAAAAAAAAAGTTTGAAAATGTTAAATTATATATTGAAATATAGGAAATGGAAGGGGGAGAAGCTATATTAAGATATACTTTTGAAATAAGGTCGAACATTATAACTTGTTGAAGAGGTAGAGGAAAACTCTAGATAACCAAATGAACCTTAGAATTTAAAATGGGGCCCCAGATGAAAAATGGTGGGTGGGGAGGGAGAGGGCATATAAAAATCAGCAATATTATACATTTATTTAAATATGAAAAGAACCATACATCGTTCGCTCCTGCTAAAATATTATTCACACAAAGTGTAACTTATAGCTTAAAGTAAACATAATACTAACATGTAGATACATTTTATTATTTCCATTTAACAGACTTTTAGCATTTTAAGATATGCTAGTAAACCCTTTCGAAACTTTCACACATTCAACCTGCCCCCTACCCCTTCAAAAAATCATTCAGTCTTTTGTTGGGTTGTTGAAATTAAATACGCAGTGAAGTGTATACATAAAATAGCAAAGAGTTTATTTTCGTTAATTGATAAAAAAAATTATTAGATTTTTCTTTTATCTTAAATTTTTAACAAACAATGTGCTTTAACGTAAACTGAGTATGCTATGTCAGAAGTCGGTAAAAAATTCTATCCACTGATACCTTTTCATCGCTGTAGGATTTGAATTAGTTGAGAAAAGAGGATGTTGACACACAAATAATATATAGGATAGTCGTATTTTTTGTGCGCTGTGTTATACTTTTCATCCGGGCTATCCGTGTATTGACTCTAGTGTGGTAGCTATTAGGAAGGTAGAATTTAAAGGAAATGTACACCAATTTGCATCGAGAGAAAGTGGAATACCAGTAAAGAAAAGGGCTGGTATGTAAGAATGAAGCTGAGACAGTAGTGTGAGTGAGGTTTTAGTGACACAATAGGATGAATGGATCAGTAGTGAAGAAAAGAATGTGAATGAGCTGGTAGTGACCACCAGCAATTAAGTCTCTTGCGAGATTTAACTAGCAGCATCCGCAATGCTTGCCAACAAGAAATATATTATAAAGCATTCGTTTAATTAAATTATTGTGTTGGCAAATTGAATGCCCTTAGTTCATTTAGAGCAGGAATTCTCAATCGGTGTGCCACGGCATTTAGGAGTGCCGTCAGCCAGGGATGC
>CABFOV010000619.1:40387-60016 GCA_902141375.1 Timema poppense | reverse complement strand
GGGGGGGGGGGGGGGGGGGAAGGGGGGTACTGTCAACAAAATATAGTAAAGCAAATACAGTACCACAAAATTATGAAAATATAAATAGAAGAAAGTTTTTTCTTTTAGTGTTTCTCTGGATTGCTCCTGCCATGGCACACGGTGTGAGATTATAATGTTTTCCCTTTTGATGACTACATATTATTCATTTTAGTATAACGTCCCTATTTATTTGGGTGCCCGGTAGCCAACCCTAACTACTACACTACCGGAGCACCCTAGGGGGTTACATGGTCGGGATGGACCCCTAGCGGTAAGGGTTGGGATGGATGGTTCGTGGGGAATGAGGCTAGCGTGTTAGTCCAAGAAGATATATTTATTACTCAAGATAGATGCTAATTACTACATAAGTATGAGGTAATCCCCGTGACGAGGGAGCACGCGTGATAACGGGACTGGCGAAACTACCCAGAGACCCGCGATCGACCCTCCGGCAGGGGTGAACCGCCAGATCACATGTTATCTCGTCATCTCTCTAACGGCAACTCTCCCACACATGTACTCAGCATGGCTTCCAACATTCAACAACGTGTGTTTTTCTCACACACAAACATGCTGATCTTGATGTTCACCAGCCAGGAAGGTCCATCGGTCGCACCGTGCTCTCACATCAACAGGATGAAGCTATATGAGCTGTATGCTATTCTCAACAGGATGGCAACCCAACACTCTTGATTTCCAAGGAAATGTACTAGCGTGGGTTAACCTCCTGTCAGAATAAGCCTTTAAATAATTATGCTCTTACATTAGTGGTATTATGAATATTTAGTGATCTCATATTGTGGTTGGTTAGTGTGTTATTTTATTAACTTCCAAAGCTATTTTACTCCATAACAGTATTTATCTATTTATGCATTTCACCTTTTTTTTATATATATCTTTCAATTAAATTAATACGGGAGTAAGTAAAAAGTTTATTTTAGTTATAAATAGTTACAAAATAATAATATTGTTAATGATTTAATATGCTACTCTGAAACATTCTACTTTGGGTACACAAATAAAATGGAGAAAAAATACATTTGTGAAAATTCAAGTGTGCCACGAGATTCTAGTCCCCTTCATAAGGGTGCCGAGAGATTCTAAACCCCTTCATAAGGGTGCCGAGAGATTCTAAACCCCTTCATAAGGGTGCCTCAAAATTCTAAACCCCTTCACAAGGGTGCCGCAAGCCAAGAAAGGTTGAGAATCCCTGATTTAAAGGGATCAAACTTAAAATCACCCACAGAACAACCAGCCGGGATTCAAGCCCAAGCCTCCAAACTCCTAGGTAAGAACCTTCGTTAGCATTATTATTATTATCATCATCATTAGTAGTAGTAGTACCACGTCTTAATACCCGTTCGGGTCATACGCACTCTCACTAATGTGTAATGGTAGGGTGATTGTGAGATGAAATGGAGGACCTTACAGTTTAACGTGGGATCCGAACCACGGTGGAGGCCTGGCATTCCACACATTCACAAGTTGTGATTAATACACATCTTGTAAAAGGTGCTTCGTTAGCAAACCACCAAAATTATTTTTCCGTATGACGGACCAGCAGATTATTGGTGGACAAGGCCAGTATTTTCCATACCAGCCCTTATTTTGGTCGAATCTAGATTTTATAATTTTTAGCAAAAAAATGCCTATTCTAGGTTAGTACAGGGTTGTTGTGACTCTCCCACTAAGACAAATTTGTTTGAGTCATTAAAGTAAACATAAACGTGAATTAACCAAATTAACTCACATCATCTAGACTGGCCTCCTGGTGACAAAAAGACCGGGGTTGGAATATCGGTTGGGTTGTTTTTGAAAATGGATTCCCACCCTCCTGCCACACAAATGCGGGCAGATTACTTCTAAAAAGCTTCCTTTCTCATGCCTACCCCATCAGAGTAATTATTATCATATATGCATACAACATGAACAAGTAGTAAGATGCGGTGAGAAAAAAATGCACCTAGAAAATAATTGTAATGTTGGTACGCGTTACTAAAATACAAGTATAATAATACGATTAATAAATTATTTGGTAGACCTGAAGCAACAAGCCCACACACCAATGCTGGTCCGTGAACTACTGGTTGGGAAACACTGATTTAGGAAAACCTTGGTATAGGATATGGGATAATTGTGCTACCCGGGTAATACACTATCAGCTCTGTTTGAGTTACACCTAGGTATATAAAAGTATGTAATCCATGTTTGTTTGTTTTTTGGCTAATGCGCCTCACTACCCGTTCGGATTATTCGCATAATATGTGTTAATGCTCTAGGGATAAAAAAGGTTGAATTTAGAATAATCGTATCCACATTTGAGTGCAGAAAGAATATATAACAATAAATATAGTAAAAAACACTCCCTGTACACTCTATCAGGATTCAAACACAACTTTCTTCTCATCGGTAGTACAGTCTACTACAAAAGTGATGCCTTTACATATACCTTTTGACTACCAAATCGGGTAAGTTACGAGTATTTTACTGAAATAATATTGGGTTTAGAATCTGCACGCTAGTCCAATACTAATATTGTTATATACAGGGTGGAGTGTAAACAGTTAGACGGCTTATGCTGAGTAAAGTGATGGACAACGTGCTGAGGTTGGCCAGACGACTGATAGACTCAACTGAATGACATCTTCAAAACGTGAAAAAGTGTATTATGTATTTTGCTTTTGTTTAGCTAGTGGATATTTACTCTTCGATTGAAGTGATAATTTTTAAGTTATTCTAATCGTCTACCTGTTTAGACCCCACCCTATATTATAAATATTGTTCGTGTTTAATTATGACACTACATTAAAGAATCTGTAATCAAATAGCCATAGGACGAATCTTTTAGGAAAAAAGAGGATAGCAATTATCTACAAACGCTCACTATATAGTATTACCTTAAATCTGTTTAAAGTGACGTCATCTGTTAAGAGTGACAGCCGCAGAACACAAGGCTCCACGCGGGTAATTGATGAGAGTAGACATGGTGACGGTCTGAACTGGTGACCATACTACACATACACAATAATGTCTAGTACTAGGTCATGGTCAAGAACGTTGAGATGATGAGGTCTACCATCCGAGAGAGTTTGGTTTGAATCATGGTGGGTTTAAATTCAAGTCTGAGGTCTCTACAAGTGTGGTCTTGGCTACTGATAATCTCCCTTTCATGTGTTAACAAAATGCGGTGTTACTTACACAGGACTGCAACGGTGACGGTAAGATCGACTGTAATGACTTCTACGCCCTGCACTTCCTGGGGGCTGGCTGCGACGGAGACGTCGACCAAGAGGACGCCGAGGACGCCGCCAGGTTTCGGAAATGTTTGGCAACTCTTGAGTAGCTACGGGTTAACGTCGGCCTGCCTCTCCCATGCAGAAAAGCATAGAATGTTGTAAGTTCTCCTCTGGACCAATAAACCAAACAATTGCATCCTTAAGTTTTATTTGTAGAAATCCATTAAACTTCCAATACTTTGAAAGGATTAAATATGTGTTTTGTTTAGAGGTGGCCGCCTACAGGAGCGCTAAGATGCGTTTCAGCTATCGGTACAGCCCGCGTTATTTAATAAGTGGTTTAGTATTTTAAAATATGGCTCACCCCAAATTGGGGGTGAAAGGTATTTAACATGTTCCTATGAAATTAAGAAAGCTTATATTAAAATTTTTACAGTTGAAAAATAACCACGGAAAGGTGAGATAATCTTATTTTCAAGGATTTTTACGAGTAATGTCACAGCTCTGAGATCAAATAAATGGTTATAAATAAAGGTCTGGCCATCCTAGAACTATTAAAATTTAAATCTAAACAGAATCACACCTGCTTTGTCAGCCGCACTCTCTAAGGTATCGCTCTCCCAATAAACAAGACTGCAATGGCGGTAAGATAGGGTTTCAAATCCCAGTTGAGTGTACTAAGGTTTTTTTTTTTCCTTAAATGGTTTTCCGTTCTTCCTCCACGCATATTCAGGTCCACATCCTCTAAATTCAACCACCCTCATCCCTAACTCATTAGAATAATTAGTTGTCTACATATGTGTACAATCTGAAAAGGTAGTAAGTCATGATGCTACAAAAAACCGACACGCTAGAACTCTCTGAAGTAATTGAGGATAGTTGTAGGGTTTTTGAAGTTTCAGAAATGACATTGTCAATAAAACCTGAAGCGAGAGGATATTTCACCTTAAGTTAACAGCGTCCTTAATTATTAGGTTCAACATCAATGTTATCAATGCCTTCATTTAATAGATACGGATGAAAGGATATAGAAAAGGAAACTCCTCAGTAAAATGGAGAGGAGGTGAAAAAACCAGAGTAAATATCACTTAAGGACAACAATACCTAGAGGAACCGGTGGATACTCAAACCTCAAACAACTCATCATCGGCCAACTCATTATGTTGTGAGCCTGACACCACAAACCTCGTGACTGGACAAAGCTTAGCTCTGTTGTGTTTTGAATTGTCTCATATATTCGTAGGATGAATGCATTATTGTGATTGTATGCGTTTCTAAAGTAATATGAACCAATTAAAATATAATACACCATATATCATACCTGGCACCTTATTTTATTTTTTGTTCCACGTCTTACTAGCCATCCGGTCTATTGGAATGTAACAACGCTATTATAATAGGAACGTGAAACATAAAATTCAGATGAAATAATAATAAAAATATTTGCATTTTCGTGAAGGGATAGTGGTAAACCATATAGGAAAAACTTCTTCAGGGAACTGTGCTGGGTCTCAAACCTCGACCCCCTCGATGTTGGTAAACCAGACTAAATCAGCCTGCAATTTGGCCCACCGACACGGGTGGTGCCTGTTTTTTTTTTGTACTGCTCTTTACCAGTATTCCGAACTGTTCGTATAATTACACCCATGTGTTAGTGGTAAGGAAGGTAGAACTTAGAAGAAATGTATCTATAATTACGTGAAAGGAGAGTGGAAATACATTTACTATAAAACGCCCTTGTTAGAACCAACCGGGTCTAAAACCCTGGTTTTCTCGTCACTGACAATCCAGTCTATTGCAAGGGTGGTGCCTTAGCTTAGACCAGATATTTTAAAAGTGGGTTCCGTGAGGTTCGACCAGGGGATCAGTTAGGCTCGTCCAGAAATAAGTGACTTAGGTACAGTACGCACCTTAATACATTTTTTAATCTTATAAAAATTGTAAAAAAAATTGTGAATCAGTGATATATACCAAACACAGTGGATATACCTTCCTATGATGAAGCCCAGTAAGAAAGTGAGACTAAAATGTGGGGGGTTGACCTCGCCCCTTGTGTCAACATATTTGAAAGGAGCATTTGGGAATTTATTTTTACTTTAGATTTATTGTCAGCCAGCACAAATAACATTCACAAAAGAGAAGTGAATCACTCTATGCCTTTTCCAACCATTCACTTGTGTGAGAAAGCATTTTATGCCCTTTGTTGTGCAAAAAATATGAAACGAAATCGTCTTAATGTTGAATCAGTTTCTTAGGGAAATGATTACCAAAGTTTTTCCAGATTTTAATCAAATTTTAAAGTCACACAAGCAGTTCTATTTCTCACATAAATTGTCAGTAGTCATAAATATACAGATATAGTTTTTATTCTTTTTACATTGATTAAAAAAATATGACTAAAAATGTACGAATATAATATCGGCATTTATCTTATTATCTTATTTTAGTTTATATTGAAATTATTTTTACATTAAAACATATTTTGACTTAAAAAGAAATGATTATGACTGATCTATCCCTGTAATATATATATAATTTATCCTACATCACGGCGACAGCGAAAACTTTTTTTCGTGGTCAGAGGGTCCACGTGACTAGTAAATTTGAAAACCACTGATTTAGACCATACAATCATCGATGCAATTTTTTTTGGTTGTTTTTTTTTTTGCTGCTATTTGATCAAGCGACATGCATTTTCTTCATTAGTTTCCAATTCAAAATACCTTCCCCTCGAGACGTAGCATCATAGTGAGACATGTGTGTAAGTATATGTCGAGGATGTGATAAAGTTTGTGGAATATTTGTATCCGCTATCCTGTTAAACGAGTTCTTAACTACTTCCCCTCCCAACCTCTCAGCTCTCTCACTCTCAACAACCACAATTCCCGCTATTCGGAGTACAGAGACACGTTCTTGTAAATATCCCGTTCTTAGATATATAATATTTTTTATCGCCGCGTCTAACAACATCTTCAGGCTATTCCCATATATGCTAATTACTATAATGGACTAGGAATAGGAAGCATTTTAGGGGTAATCTACTGGCATTCGCATGGAAGGAGAGTGGGAAACCATTCAAGAAGTACAAACCTCCCTCAGTCTAACACGAGAGTGACACCTTGAGCCGGATACAGACGAGAACAGAACACCAAACATAACATGTTAAAAAACATTTCAAAAGAACGTGTTCTTTGCTCTGTTAGATGTGGCTGGAGTGTCTAAACTTGAGCTGAAGAATTTCACAACGTGCTCCCACAGCTGGTAGTCTCATAAATTATGTTTCCCCCTTTATCTCAGTTGTGCTTCAATATCAGTGGTGCAAGCAGCAGCGGCTGTAATTATATTCATCCATTATTACCAAAACAGAAAAAGGGCAAAACCTACCGATGTTGGATTACAATATTATACCAAAGTAGAAAAGTGTACAGTGGGTTCAGCTAATTGGCAGATTTGTCATTTAAATCAATCAGTAGACTGTATTAAAAATGTACGAGAATGCACCCATCTGATCTTTGGAGCACTGCAATTGGTTAAAATAAAGGAGATAATTATTTTTCAAAACACACAAAGAAATACACTTGCTAAAAGACACCTGTACTTAAAAAAAAAAATACGGGTTTGAGGCAGCTGCTTTCTCACCAATGACTCGATGTTCGGGGAAAAGTTAGCCAAGACGTCCCAAATACTTCTGGCACGAACACGAGCATCGGGTTCAGACACAACACCGAACAAATTGTTACAGAGAAATATTCAGAACCTACCTCGGTGACTGCATGGTCTAAGGCGCTACTCTCGCTGAGACTAGACTGCCGATAACGGGGATATCGAAGTATGAATTTAGGTCGGATGCACTGAGAGTTTTTCCCAGATTTATATTCCACTCTCCCTCCACGCAAATTGGGGCACACTTCCTGTAAATATAGCCTTTCTCGTGCCTAAAACCAGTAGTGTGATAATTATATAAGCGTACAACCAGTCCTAGAGTTGAGAAATTTTAACAACCGGAATGGTAACAACTTACAACCAATAATGCCTTAATCTATTTCACAGCATGAAACTATTACATTGGAGAACCTATTGCATTGTCTATACACACTTCAATAAGTTTCATGCTAAGCCATGCCAGTTTAATTGAATTTCTGTAAAATGAATATCACATTTCCATTTACTATACTAATGTAATTAATTGATAATTAAAATTAATTAATATTGATCTATACTGAAACAAAAAATAAACTGCCACCATAAAACAATATTCAATATTTAACTATGTTGGTAGGCACTAGTCTAAAACCATATACTATTCCTTATTAATTAAAATCCTTTATAATCAAATTCAAAATTGATTATTTTCAGCATAAGAATTGAAAATTACATCATATTGACATTAAAATATAAACATTGCATTGTTATTTCTAATTTGGTTCATTCTTATAAAATATAAGACACATGAAACATCGAGACATGTGAAGGATACCTATCATTTGTGGGGATAATACTAGACTGAAATTAATTGGATCACAATTATAGAAATATGCATTCTAATACATTCCCCAATCACTTATTGTAAAGTAAAAAGAAGTTTCATTCTACAAAATATTGCTATAGAAGAGGCAAAATATGGCACCAGAAAATTTTAAAAATTCTTTGTTTTACATTGTTATAAAATATTATGAGAATGTTAAAAGTTATTTAATCCATTTTTTTTCAATGCAAAATGTTTTGAAACAAGCACTGCTCATTAAATTGGCAGAAACAACCAGATATTCTATTCATTAATACAGATGATTTCATGACGGGTGTAGGAACTATTTCAACGTGCAATAAAAAAAATGTAGCAGAGATTGGTTCAGAATACAAATAGCAGAAATTTGATAAACCAAAAGATGTAATACACTTTGTGACGTCTTTGATGTAGAGTATTTCCCTTCCCTCTGTGCATTTATAATATTTCTCATTACTCACTTTGACCGCAAATTCTTTTCTTTGTGACTTATTTTCTTCTAGTGTCTTTCTTTTGGCCAGTGAAACATTTGTAGCTTGGATAGACTTAAAATATTGATTGAAAAGTCGATGGCTTCTGGTATCAATTCTCATGTCTTTCCATGGCATACACATACCTCACGTTGAAAATCATCATCTTGAAAATGTAGCTCACATACCTAAACGAACAAAATAACAGTTATAGTTTCATGCAACACTCGGCGTATTCGTACATTTTTATTTATATAAATAAACCAAAAAAAGTTATCAAACATGTTTTTAACTATAAAAATATTACTCTTAAATTTTTAATAATTTTTATTGTCAGTAAAAATAAATGAATTCTTACTTTCGAAGCTCTAGAAGGAACAAAACCTTCCTCTAAGTGCTTAATCAATTTATTCTTCAATATTTCATCCGTCGGAAGTGAAAAAACTGAAACTTTTGGACCAGTTGGGTGGTTTCCTTTACAAAGAGAACACAACATCCGGATAGATTGGTTGTGCTTTGATTACCACTTTTGGAATTTAAACCAAGCCGTGACAGTGAAATTGACCTGGTTTGGTGACGTCAGACACTTCCCCGTAAAGCGCTCTCAGGCTTTCTTATCTAATTGGTGTTGACTTAACCTAGTACAGCCACACTTGTAACTTATTGTAAGAACACGGTTGAGAACATTTTTTTTAGAAAATACAGATATACTATATTTTTTCTGTCAACGTTGATAACACTTTATTATGCTAAAGTATTTTTTTATGAGTATTGATACTGTCTATCAATCATGAAGATCACATGACTTGACGTATGAACGTAGATGAATAATATATTTTGTAGCTAACAGACTTTTAGCGTGTTCCAGCCTACGATAGTATAACAAAATATATATTGTATGTATTTAATGTAAATGAATATTTGTTTGCATCGTGTCTTACTTTACACCTAGTTTCATTATCATTTGATTACATTTAATGGGCTAAGGATGATAAAAGTAAATTTTTTTATAAAATATACACACATTTTCATGATGGATGAGTGGGAAGCCAATAAGAGAAAAAAACCAACTTTATATACCCGTCTGAGATTTGAACCCAGACCTCCCGTCAAAATAAAACCAGACTAGACAAGGCTCACGTTGGTCTGTGTTTCCACAAAAGGTACTATAAGCCCTATAGAGTTATGTTATTTTAAAGTTATGCGCTCCTAAATATCTGGACCCAAAGATTTGGAAAATGGCTATTTAATATGTTTTTTGGTAAGAATGGGTAAAACCGTAATCTTTGGGCCTACTTGTCATGATGAACGTATTCTGCCCAGAAAAAAGCTTCCACTATCAAACAAGAGTCAAATGAGAGAACATCATATTAAAGAAATATACAATCATTCTGGGGAAGATGGGCATGCATTTCTACGGATCTAAAGCCTATATAGTTGAGCCAATTAATATATTATTATGAGTTAAATAGCTAAGCTATTTTGTTAGCTAAGGTTATAACCGAATTTAAATATAATATCTTCTAAATTGAAAAATGACACCTGGACACAGGAATCGAACCCGAGACATTTGGCTGAGTACGCAAATGCTCTAATCATTGGGCTACCCAGGAATAGTTTCAAGGTCAGAGCCATTTTTCAATCATATTTTATGGTGGAGTCTGTGATGGACGTGTGGAAATCGTCAGCTACAAATGTGAGATCAATTAAGATAACGCAACCACCATCAACTCGGTAGTTGGCTTGTCAATGTCAATAGTACAATTACAATTGTGCGAATGCTCGGCAAAATTGGTAAGCCTTTAGCTCTCGCACGTAGAAATTATCGTGTTCTGATAGAATCAGTCTGTTCAAAAAGTAACGTTTAATACCTCAAGTAAATAAAAATAAACAATAACACAACTATCAACTATTAAGTCACAGTAAAATTGTAATAATAATCTACAAAATAAAAAATACCCCGTAGTTAAAAGCCACTTATCTACTTGTTTCCGCACAAAGCATCTCACGAAAGCAGGAAATTCCGACCATACTAATATAGAGAATTTCATTCATTGACACATCTGGCATCATCATATAGTAGTTATAAATTAAAGTATATATCATTATATTGGTTTTAATTCCGTTTACTCTCTTGGTCCGCCCATGGTGATGTCATGTGATGACATCACTAAACCAGAACTGGCCAAGGTAAGTGATCATTAATTTCAAGGTTTCTTCCTGGAATATTGAAAAAAGAAAAAAAGAAAGGGGAAGGGGGATAAAGAAATATTCTTTACAACATCTGGAGTTGCGATCCTCAGTCCAACCGGAGTGAGACGGAGTCAGTTACTTGACCGCGAGCTGTCCTCTTATTAGGGGGTCACTTCTTTCTAGGCTGAGCCATTAGTAAAATCGTTGGAATTAACTAAATACAGCAGTGGGAAGTAGCCATATTAATTATTGTGTTTGTGATTATCGTGATATTTCTATAATTATTGGGTTTTTGAGATGAAAGCCGTCAAGTTGGCAGTTTGTGTTGTTATCGCCTTCGCGTGTTTGGTCGATTGTACCAGAGGTGAGTTCGAGATCTTCCGACTAACGTGGATTGGATCGATCAATTACTCCTATATTTCAGGTCGCACACAAAGTTGATTGTCTTGGTGTCAATCAGAGAAGCTAATGAGCTTATCTTCCAAGGCGTCATGTTTCTAAATAATTACATTTTTATTTAGTATGGATTTCACGAGACAGAATATTTAGAAAATCTTTATCTTTACACAACTAAGCGTTTGTTTTTATATATATATATATATATATGATTATGTATAGTAAGGGTGTGTGAAGGTCACTTTTAAAATGAGAAGCGAAGCTTGAAACATGCGAAGAAAAGTCAAGTAGGAGTCGGAGATAAGGTTGTTGTTGTTGTCATATAACACTACTTTTAATTTTTGAATTGTCCATTAATAATTAATTAAAAAAAAACCATTCCACATTATTTTATGTTGAAATATTTGTTTAAGTCTTTTTTATGTGTTTTACTCCATGATTGGAATTAAAATACTGTTTGGAAGCTATTCTAAAAATGATTATATGTAAAAGTTTCTAATATATATTTAGTAAGATATTTCAAAATATTTCACCACACATTGAAGTTTTATTATTTCTCCGAAATGTTTTGAAGATATGTAGTTAAACGTAAATGTCAAAGTCAAAGCGAAGGATATTTGAACTTGGATTTAAACTTTCATTTCGAAGGTTTGCACGCCCCAAAATTACGTTAAACATTATTATGACATGGTTCCCGGTATATTAAAGGCCTTAAAAATTTTTACTAATGTTTATTTTGCACTAAAATCACAAAAAGATTCAATTGTTTGTGTAGTTCACTACAAACCTTGTAATTTAGACATGCAATAAAGTTGACCTTGGATGCTTTTCACCTGGGCACGATTCATGCCATGACTTGTAAAAATTATTTTGGATTAGCCTGACTTACACGGCCAATTTTAAGTAGTTGACAGTGGAAGTTTACCTAATTTATGTTAATGTACATTCTTACAATATAAAAAATAGATGTATTGCAATAAATCTAAGCTCTTGCGTCAGGTACAAATTTTGTGGGCCTAATCTGCAAATTAATAGAATAAATAATCTAAGGTAAATAACTTATTTTAATATTTATATTAGCTTTTTTATACCTAAATACACACTTGATATACTAGACAGTGTCGTAGTCAGGGATTGTTGTTATAACTGCGATAGTATGTTTACAAAAACTTTAGTTCGTTTCTTGGCCACTCCTATTACGGACTGTATTGAATTGAAGTTTAGGCTTGCATAAAGGACGAACACTAGGTGAACCTATGTAGTCGCTTATGGCACAAAGGTCTTAGGGGTGCATCTACAATTAAAATGTATATTTTTAATTGTTTAGAAATATACATTCAAATAAAATAAAATAATAATTGTTAATAAATAACATCAAAATGATATTTTATTTGATAAAGAAATTGATAAACCACATAATCACGTTTAAGGTTCAATGACCTTCAAGGTCGCTTTATTAGTGAATAACTTCGATATTTAAATAAAATATTTCGAACATATTAAGAGAAAGTGAAGGGAAGAAGAGATAACATTTTTGAACACATTGATTAAGAGGAAGGGGTGGAAAGGGGTTTACCACTTATTCCAATTTATTTATGTTTTTTTAATATTTGTATTTTTTTGTACAGTATTTTGGCACGCTTTTATCATTATTTTGCATCACGTAGGAAGGTATGATTTATTTATTTTACATAAAATAACTGGGGTGGAAATTTTAAGGCTCGCCTAAGATGAATGAAACCCTTGCGCCAGCCCTGCCTACATAAGTATAGTCAAAGTGATAATAGTAACTTATTTTATGATAAGAAATTAAGGCAAGGATCCCCTCAACAATATTGTCACTATTGCTAGATAGTAATACCACAACATATAAGAGATTGCCGACACAGGTTGTAACCTCTCAACCCTCGGCCTCCAGCCCTTCACTTTCTGGTTGACCGCAGCCATGATCACCTTCATCATCCTCCCTACCACTAAACTCTGACATGTGTTTCTGACCTGACGTCATGCGACCAGACATTTAACAACGACTTGATATCTACTTGACATCATGTGATAGACAACTTGACAATGACCTGTCGACATATGACTAACGGCTTGCCGATGTCCTAACGATAGGCAACTCGACCTCGTAACGTTAAATTACCTCGGCACAATCTCAAATACAACACACTTTTCCTCCTTTAATCAAATTCTGATGCAGATTAGATACCGCTTTTCATCCTTATATATACTTTTTAAAACACTGATGGATTATGGGAACAATGGATTAACGTGAATAAAAGAATGTACATTTCCAATGGGTTCATTAGAATTATATTATAAGATGCATAAATCTCTGAATTGTTTGAGGCATCGAACCCTAGCTATTTGACGTAGGCCTTAT
Organism: Timema poppense; assembly: GCA_902141375.1. Lineage (NCBI taxonomy): Eukaryota > Metazoa > Arthropoda > Insecta > Phasmatodea > Timematidae > Timema > Timema poppense. The sequence goes on along the minus strand of CABFOV010000619.1, from coordinate 46,810 downwards.
GTCCTTTTCGTCTGAGAGCCTTCTCTAAAAGGTAAACGTCCAAATGCAACATTTTTTAAAATCATCTTCTGAATGTAGAATCTTCCTAGGATAGATCTACTCTTCATATATTCAAGTAACAAAGTTCTAGAATTCATCTCACTTACCTTACGTGTGTATATATAGCACCACGTCTTCCTAACAGTTTGGATTATACACCCATGCACTAATTACACTGATGTGCTAGGAACTAATAAGGTTGAATTTCAGACTAAGTGTACTCGCATTTGTGTGGAGGTAGGATGGAAAAACATTTAGGAATATCACCATCAGTACACCCAACTGGGATTGAACCCTGATATCCCCGTCTTCATTATTCCAGTATATTACGAAATTAACGCCTAATACCATGTAGCCACCGAAGTGGATCATACGTACGAGTATATTGAACAGTTTGTTGTACATCCCTTAGAAAAATTATTCTTATGCTTCCTGATACAAATTATATCAACAGGCTTAAACTTACTTGTAACTGAGTCGATAATATTGGGTTGTAGGTGACCTGGTGGTCTAGGGGTAAGGTGTCAGACTTCTGTTCTGGCGGCCGGGGTTCAATCCTAGGTTCCAGCACAGTTTTATCTGATTTCACCTCTGACAAGACATTTTGTTAAAGTGGGGAATGCCAGCCCCCCCACCGTGGTTCGGATTCCACGTTTAAACTGTAGGTCCTCCATTTCATCTCACAATCACCCTACCATTACACATTAGCGTAAGTGCGCATAACCCGAACGGGTAGTTAGACGCGGTGCTAACAATAATAATAATAATAGATAATTTTGGAATGTAAGTAAACAGTATGCATAAGAATATCATTCATAATATCAATATGATTCATCTTAATTATTGAATATATCCGAAACATTTATGCATCTTAGAATAGAGCTTTGAATGATACATACTATCAATTTTTATTTAATCTAAACTAATTATTATATATATATATATATATATAAAATATAATTTTATATTCAATCAGTTATTTAAACATAGTTTATTGATCATACTATACATCATATTTAAACGGCATTTAGTCATAATACAAGCAGCATACTTAGAATACATTTGTTTTTCATTCATCAATCACAGATATTCTTCATACATGATAAAGTAACGATTCATACCAATTACACATTAGATTATCGTTCATTGATTAGAGCCATACATCATACCTATAAGACATTTTATCGTATTTCATGGATCATAGAGCACATAATACTTGATTAGAGACACATCATACTTATAACGCGTTTGATCACACCTTATTAATCGATACTTATAAGACATTTGATCATCTTTCATTTATAAAAGATGGAGACTTAATACTTGATAGAGCCATCATACTGAGCATATATATTCAATCATCTTTCACTAATCGTATCACGCTTCAGACCAATAAAACGTTTGAGCATCATTCATTGATTAGAGTTATGTATCATACTTATAGAACATTTGATCATTTCATATATCATATTGATAGTCATGAATCATACCAACAAGGGATTTAAATTACTGTCAAACCTTTTCCTATTTAACCGTAACTATAATTGATATTTATTAATGCATTAACATGATTAAATTGGAATTAACCTTGGAGTTGTTTTTACTAGAATGGACTTAATAATCAAATACATTACTTGTTTAGTTGTATTTATTATAAATAAAACAAAATACACTGCAGGGTGAATTGATTCCCCTATTGCCCGAGACAAACTGCATTCAACCGACACTCAAAAACTTGGTAGAGCCTCCTCGCTCCAAACATAACAAAAAGATTCCAAAGGAACATTCTCAAATCCTGCTACCCCACTTACCACTTATACACTAATCAAAGCCTTGCTTGACTCCCGGTGGTATGAATGACCTGGCCCCTTGAGGCGGCTCTCCCTGTTTGAGAGGGGGTGGGAGGAGGCTGGTCCTTGCTGCTGACATAGAAATAATTATTTCTTATCTCAATAAAGCCATCAACATACCTGTGCCACTATTGGATCCCTTCCCCTTTATTGTGGGCCGTGCAACCTCCTTCCTAACCCAAAGTAGCCTTAAAGTTCAAAATGTAACAAACATTCAAAATAATCAGAGTGGGGTGCATGAGTCAAACAGAGTAAAAATGGCCAAAGAACAAATGATTGTTGCTCAGCGACTCGCAACCCGCCTAGTTGCAGAAATTATGATAAATTAGAATTTTCATAAATATGAAAAGATAAGGATACCAAAATTAAAGTAGAAGATAAATGTAATCTTGGATTATAATTTTAAGCATTAGTTATTGTTACAAAAAATAATTATCCAAGAACGTGATATTTAAATATATATATAAATTCTATGTTCACGAAAAAATTTCAAGTACGCCTAAACTTATATTTAAGTTTTAGTTTAAACTGTGGTAACTATATAAATTATGCGTTTAAAGTTTGCTTAATAAATTAGAAGTTATCTGCACACATATATTTGTAGGCAATAAATATTATGAATACACTAAATAAATATTAAGTACCAAATAAATTGGTTGCCCAGGGGCCGACAACAACAACCGGTACAAATAATCAAAGAATAAGATCCTACTAATCTGAGAGAAAACCAAGGTTAACAAAAGCTACAGAAGCACTCATAACATTTGGCATAAACCAAGCTATATGTGCAAGATACCTTCAAAATAAAAAAAATATATCCCTCAACAAGTTTCAAACATTACGATAATTATTTATAGTTTTCATAACTTTCGGGAACTTACTTCGACAAAAGAATATTAATTTAAGAGACTAAAAATATGTGCATGTAACACTTGCCATAATGTCCTAGCTCAGATAATATTACTGACAATAATGTAATTATTAATGATTAAGTTTTAATTTGATTCAGCCTTTGCACATCTTTTCTTGTAGTAAAATAGATCTCCATATTAAAGTATTTGTACAACTATTCTCAAACAAGAAACATTAAAGTTTTACAAGTAAGTTTCAACTTTAGAATCTTTGGCATAATATTCTCCTTAAATAATCAAAGAATAAAGTGAAAGCTTAGTAGTTAATTTCCATTTTAAAGTTCATGGAAAATTTTTATCAATAAATATAATCACACAAGAAAATGAAAGTTTAAAGGTAAGAGTCTATTTCCATATTAAAGTCTTTGGAAAAAAAGTTTCATTAAATATAATCAAACAGGTAAATGGGATTTTTAGAGTTTATTTACATATTAAAGTCTTTAAAAAATATCATTATATCCTATAAAGTCTTCCAACGAAGCATCCTAACAAAAATTGTTTTTAAAATATAGAATAATATGTCCAAAAAGAATTTTGAAAAATAAAAATAAGCTTAGTAATAATTATTTTCAAGCCGAAACGGAATTTATCTTACATTCTCTCAATGCCTCGTAGTTCGATGCTACCCACCTAATTCAAACAGAACAAGTCCCAAAAGTGCTTTTCACTTGGCCGAACGACACTTTATATACTATAGCCAGAGGGCGGGAGTTTAGGAATCACGTGGGGGTGAACACACGCACTGGATGGATGGAGAATATTGGAGAAGCCACATGACGATTCTAGAAGCATTTCTATCTATCTCCATCTCCGTGAAACCTTTTCCCTGGTTCCATCGATGATAGCTCCTCCTGGTGGTGGGCCTTGTGAACGCAGTCGCGAAGCTTAGTTTCGAAACTCTGTGTTGATGTGTTGGACAAGTGGTGTTGGGCGTGTTGCATAGTTGGTCAAATAGGACGACCATGATGAGTTGATAACTTTTATTTGTAGTTGATTCCTTTGGACCGAGGAATGACGTTACAACCGCACCCATATTCCTCAACAGGAGTCCGCTTACATAGTCACCCTGTCAATAGTTGTTAGTTTAAATTATTCGTAATGTATGTATTTTCTATCAATTTGACAATCATTTATTGATTAGAGTCATACATCATACTCAGTATATATTTAGATTATCTGTCATTGATCATAAGATGGGTGATCCTTGTTTATGACTCACGTATTGTACATGATCAGGGACATAGTTAATCATATCAACATCGACATGCAGCAGCCGGCTTTCTGCATGTCAGTGTTGTGAGAGTGAAACCTAAAATGGCGAAACTTCTACATTTCAGTTGCTCCCTCGTACTGTTACAAATAATAGAGTATTTCTCTTATAATGGTATTAAAGCTGTAGCGTAAAATACTATACCCCCTTCTCTTTAAATATAATGCATATTTATCGTATCGTCTCAGAAGGAAGACTAGACTACTGGCCGATACGAGAGAAGTTCCCGAGTTCAAACTTGTTCGTTTAAGTCAGTCCAAGATCCCCTTTTCCTCAACTCATCTCTTCATCCATCTTGTACACAAGCCAACCCTATCATGATGATGCAATTCTTCTTCTCAGCCACAATGCTCTTTTTTATTTTGACCACTGAGCTGAAGACTAACAGAATTTGAACATTGGTATTTATTCACTAGGCATCATAATAGGCTAATATAATACACTGTTGTAAGTTTGCATTTCAAAGCTTAATGGGTCAACATACATTTATTGTAGAACGCAAATTGATACGCCCCTCCATCAGATTCTACTTTTTATTCACAGCGAACGCGGAAATCAAGCTATAGGCGCTGCTACCCTTGACCCTGTGCAATATTACAGAGCGTAGACTGAGCACCTTAGTTCCGTTTAGACATAGTGACATATTTCCCTCCAGTATCGTCGGTCAGTCACCTTTACCTACCCCTTGCGTCATCCTTTTCAAAAATATCCGTGATTAGGGTGGCTGCCTTGCTAATTGGAGTGAGTTTGTTCCACCGGAGGAGAGAGTATATGGAATAATATTGGGAAGAACAATCTCTGGTAACATTCAGGGGTTAAAGTACGTTTTCAGTTTAGAAGTAGCTCCGATGTTTAAACAAATCATTGCCCTGAGACATATTGTCAACTGTTCTGGTGTTTATCAGGTATAATGTTACCCCAGATGTTTACACAAGCCATTGTATTGACACATATTGCCTAACTGTTCTCGTGTTGATCAGGTATAATAATAGGTTCCTCGGGGGACAACGTGGCTAAGACAGTGAACCAGATCTGTCTGGGATGTATCTGCGAGGCGGCGTCAGACTGCGACCGTAGCGTCGGCTGCGTCAAGGACGTCTGCGGTCTGTTCAAGATCACCAGACCCTACTGGGTGGACTCGGGGCGGCCGGTGCTAGCCAACGATGACCCTAATGATGACGCAGGTGAGTTCGCGGATACGGCTGGCTCAAGTCATACCAAGAAAGTGCTAAGATGTTTCATGGACCACCATTTGTATTGATAGCATCTTTGTGGACATGAGTGGAAGTAAAAGTTGCAAAATAAGGTTGTTTTAGTTTTTTAAACCCCACGTTATACCTTTCAGGCTGTACCTGGTTATCGTTTATTATTTTACACAAAATACACCAGGCATACTGGATAGCGACCACTGCCATGTCATTCGTTGGTCTTAGATAATATTATTTTGTTGTGATTCTAAATTAAATGTTTTGCCCCTTCCAACTTTAGAAATTACGTAGCTGTCAATATTGTGTGTGTATATATATTTATTAGCTCTGCATCTTACTAACCGTTCGGGTAAACGCTTATGTAATAATCACGCTAATGACTTTAGGAAATTTATATATATAGGAAGTGGACCCACATTCACGTGGAGTGAAAGTGGAAAAGTTTTGTAAGAACCACCCTCAGTACCCGATCGAGATTCGAACCTTAAATCCCGCCAATAGTATCTATTTGGCTGCCAATCACATCTATCTAGCTTCCAATAGTAAATATATAGATGCCAATAGTGTATATCTTGCTTCAAATATTATCTAGCTGGCTACAAATAGTACCAATACAGCTGGAAATAGCTTATATCTATCTGCCAATAGTATATATTTTTTATAGCTACTTGGTTCTTAGTTTATTCATTAAGAACAAACCATTAAAGATACACATAGAAAAATATTACCAAGACTCGAAAGGACACAGACATCCTACAAATAAATCAAATCACCAAATTAAATTAAAGTGTCACTTACCCCTGATGTGTGTTTCCAGCTTTCACCCGGTGCGTCTCGGAGCCCTTCTGCTCTGCGAAGGCTGTGGAGAACTACATGACCAAGTACCGCAAGGTGAACTATGATGCTATTTAGTTACGGTATAAGCTTCATCCCTGGCCGCGCCAATGACCATCTTGTGTCAACGCGCTTCAAAACGCTAATAATAACTCAGCCTTGGATAACAACAGTGCCTTTACATAATCCAGAGGAAACATTTAGAAGGTATGAAATACCACAATGAAATGAGAGTTGAGGTAGAAATTATGCTATTTCCATGTGAACACGATTAAGGTGGAAGTGTATTGTAGGGAACGTGGGGAAAGGTA
>CABFOV010000619.1:0-39475 GCA_902141375.1 Timema poppense | reverse complement strand
CCCCCCCCCCCCCCTCGTTAACCCAGGCTATGTCACTCATCACCCCTCTCTTCTTGAGGCCCAGCTGGTTATCTCACCCCCCATACTGAAGCCTCGTTGCTCATCTCTACCTCATTCTGAGGCCACGTCACTGGTCCTCCCTCCCTTCCTGAGGCCACACCACTCGTCTCTCCTCTCATCCTGAGGCCACGTCGCTGGTCTTCCCTCCCTTCCAGAGGCACCATTGCTCGTCTCCTTCTGAGATTATGTTCTTCGTCTCTCCTCCCTTCCTGAGGCCACATCACTCGTCTCTCCTCTCATCCTGAGGCCACGTCACTGGTCCTCCCTCCCTTCCTGAGGCCACACCACTCGTCTCTCCTCTCATCCAGAGGCCACGTCGCTGGTCTTCCCTCCCTTCCAGAGGCCACATCACTCGTCTCTCATCCTCTCCTGAGGCCCCGTTGCTTGTCTCTCCTGCTCTCTTGAGGCCTTGTTCTTTGTCTCTCCTCCCCTTCCAAGGCCACGTTGCTCCCCTCCCCTCCTGAGGGCACGTCACGCGTCTCCCTTTCTCTTAGTTATTGTTGAATGTAATGTTGTAAACTTGACCGTCTATTAAAATCAGGTCCACGTGTTACTTGTTTTTACCGTTATTTGTTTTGTTAATAGTGCTACAAATTTTGAATCTTAAGAAAAATTACAGATTAATCAGCATGGTAATCATTGACTATGATTCATTGCTGAGACATTTATTTATTTATCCGTTCTGTCCTGAGGCCTAGTCTGTAACTCAGGACCTATGTTACATTGTTTCTATACCTCCGCTAGTTACTAGTTTATCCAATTTACAATCATATTACTTAATTTGATGTTGATTATAGCTCCTAATCTAAGTGTCCCTATTTCCTCATCTAATTTTATCCTGCTAGGTGCTCCACCCTGGGTATTTTACGCCCCCGGTACCCTGTCCCGATGGTGTCCCACCGCTTCCGGATCTAATAGTCCCCGGATCGGTGCGAGCCCCAACGGGCTGATACACAAACAATCGCTCTGTTACAATTCATTGGTACTATCATCGGTACACCTATAGAGGCAAGGGAGGCTTAAAGGCCGTGCCAACTGGGCTTCTGCCTGGGGTGCCGGCTAGAGGGGGCACCAGATAGAGCTATAGCTAGCCTAACGTAGCCTGGGAGTGATATGAAATTAATCCCCAAACCTAACATAACCTAGTTGTAATAGGGGAGTTACAATCGTTCACTTTTTTATACTAACATGAAATTTAACATATTAGTATAATTTTATGGAGAGTAAATTAGAATTTTGTGTCAATCTCAAAAGGTTATTTTACATTGTCCATTTTGAAACAAATGGCACCCTAAAAGTTTTGTTTTTGCAATAATAACGTATACCGTTTATATGGTCAAAGTGTTTGTTAAAATGATAATAAAAAATGGAAGATAGCACTGTCTACAAAATAATGTTAGGTTTGAGAATTATTTTCATATTTTCCTAGGGTCCAATCGCCATGGGAAATGTGGTAGCTGACAGCTAGCAGAAGATTTAAAGAACGGCCAAAAGAAAGACAAAATTAAAATAGATTATTTTTGTCAACGTTTTGACTGCCAAAAATGACCACAAATCGATATACGAGTATGATCTTGCCAATAATTTGGTTTGTCGAATACATGCGAGTAGATCAATACTCTTATGGCAAATGGCCTATATTATCCATAGGCTACATAGGGGACGCAAAAAAGCAACCGCACCCTGGCACAAAATTTACCTCGGGCCTCCCCTGTATAGAGGATATCAAGTACTAAACATTGGATGCATGCAAGGATAGAACAACTCAGCATTGAAGAATGTTTTATTTGTTTCACATCAGTGACCGTCAGTTCATGGTGCTACATACATAATAGCATTTCTTTTGAACAATATAGTATTGGTTATATTGAAGATGAGATATATTTCTCTAATTGCCCTCTTTATTCAAGTTTACATTATGGTTATGCCGTCTTAAGAGGGCATACTACCCTTTCGAAATATAAGGTAGGCCCTAGAACAAAATATTTAAACAACCAACAATTCAAATCACTTGTGTTTTTTTAATTTTTCTTTAATTGTGGTTTTTCAAAACATCTATCTGAAAAGATTATTTAAAATTTTAATTCTATTCATCAATTAGAGTTTAAACTTCAAGATTTTTACTCTATTTTAAATTAGGAAATTTAATTTGATTTATTCAATCCCAAAATAATACATGAATCAATAGTATCTTTTTAAATGATTAGTTCAAGCTTACGTGATGGTTTTAATTTCAAGATCATATACGATATTGCTACTCTAATATATTTTTTGTTTAGTCTGATTCATATAATAATTTGTAGTTTGCTCTAATCTTTTATAAAAAAAAATATCATGGGGCCAACACTCTACAGTTTGCAGTGGACCCCATTTTGCCTAGGACTGGCCCTGTAACTATATATTTACATCCGTTCAAACACCTATGATTTTTTTTTTAATTTTGTATTTATAGCTTACGTTATAAATGTGAGCTTACTTCAGAAACTTGACACATAAACTATGTTAGATTTTGCATTATTTCACATAAGCTGACAGGAGAAATGAACCATCGTCCTTAACCCCTTCGCTGGTTTGACCAGCCTGGTGAAGTCGAGGTCAAAAGTGCTATCGGTTACAAAAACATTTACTCAAATAGTCACAAATTAGATTCATATATGTAAGTTACAAGGTTTTACACAGATGCAGTGTATAAGACAAAATAATCCTACAATATTAAATCATATGCTCGACCAGAAAACAGACAACGCACGTGAAAACGTTATGGTACAGCGGTATATTCAACCATTTTTGCTAGCGTACCTACACCTATAATGTATCTTGAATTTTGTACCCCATAAGCTTTCGATGCCTAATGCAGGCTATACATATTCTATAACTAGCATCTAAAATAAACTACATCCAAAATAATAAGATATATATATATATAACATTATAAGCAATTCCAACTATGTCTTCGCATGCATACCTCAGGTTGAATACCACTGTTATAGTGGCAATATATATGTTGATATGGCATTTGGTTGTTCATTCTATAGACTTCTTTCGTGTTTTATAGCTAATCTGACATAGTGTGGGCTATAAGATATTGTTTTGTGTCTGTTCCTCCTAGCCCCAAATCTCCNGGGCTCAAAAGTGTTATCGGTTACAAAAATATTTACTCAAATAGTCACAAATTATACTCATGTAGTCCCACCTCTCCCCCCACCTTTGTTATTTGTGTTTTCCCATTCAGGGGTGTTTTTATCTTGTATTATCTTTGATTAAATCCACGGACCACTTTCCACGAGAATCCCTTATTGCAGACTTTGGAAACCTGTGCTTTACTATGTATAGATTGTGATTATAATGGAAAAATAAAATTACATATAAGTAATAATAGTCTAATAGTAATATTTTTCATATAAGTATTTTTTTTCCAAATTAAGACATAATATTATACTTCTAGAATGTAATCGAGCTGATTTAAAACTAACGTATATGGGATTATTTTGTAAGGTTAATTTTTAGTAGTACAATGTTTATTCTTAGCATGTATAGGTGAGCACGTGGGCTAAGCGTCAGGCTCATCTGCACTGGTTTGTTAATGACGGCAAGGTCAAGGTTTACTTCCCGGCAAGGTGTACTTGTGTTGAATGGGTGTAGTCACGGACGGGAAATAAGATACGGGGAAATTCTTGTTTTTTAAAGAATAAAATAATGCTTGAATATGATTGAAATTGGCACAAAATTATTAAAGTAGTTGAAGTAAGATATAGCTATGAAACACTTTTCACAAAGCTTCCTTGCCCACAAAAAATTATAATAGAAGAAATTAGTTAACAAATTCTAAATAACTTTTTCAAATCCCATTCGGAGTAATTAGGTTATAGTTAATTACCTCCATACCACTCAGCCATGAGTCATGGACAGTAAATGTTTTTATTTTAGGATTGTAATGGTGACGGGGTTGTGAACTGCTTCGACTACGCTGCCATACACCATCTCGGAGGGTTCGGCTGTGACGGTAACGTGGAGAATAGCTTCAAAGTCAAGCTCCAGAGCTGCCTGGAAGAGTTCCAGGAGTCCGACTTCGACTACTCGTGACAGCCGTTTCAGGAGAAGGAGGAATTCCAAGCTTTATGAAACTTATAATAATGAAGGCCTCTTGAATAAAACCTCGTGTAAATGACTCTAGCAACGTGTCATACCCTGCCAGAGGATCCTCTGAATGTAATACTTATCTTGCCACAGGACTTAATCTTTTACAGTGGCACACTCAGAAATTTACTTTGGTGGGAGGCATATAATTTGTCAAAGCTATTTATTTATTTTTTTCAGTGATAGTTTTAGGATCACTTTTAGTGTGTGTATACCTTTTAAATATCAAGTCGTAATTCTGCTATTAAATCGACAGTATTTACTGGGTGAAGTGCTTACCCCGCAACAGTACTTACTAAGTGTAGTACTAAATGTAATTTCAATAAAAAGTGTAAATTTATACAAAAATATTGAAAAAGTTGTTGACAATTTCTTAAATAAATCCACATGAATAGTGCAACTACTTGTATTTTATTATTTTTACTATTACGTTTAAAACCATAGCTAATGCCAACTTGATGTGAGGAGTATGGACCAGAGAGGTAGTGTGTAAGTGCACTCACGCTTTCTTGGAGAGGGGAGAGGAAAACCACACTCATACAACACACCTCAGTGCACACTGGCTAAGATCTAAACCTTTAATAAAACTGCAAAAACACTGACTTTTCCTCGGGTTCCCTTCAACCCTACCTTAATAAATAATGTACGGACCCTCCTTAGGTACTTTATTTCCTTGATACTTGTTGGAACCCTCAAGGGCAGGACACAAAAAAAACTCTCATTAGAAGCGAGAGAGGGTTTTAAACTTTCTTATTTAATCGTTTCACTTACTATTAAATTATATGTTAATATTTGTTAATATTGCCCCAATGCAGCCATACACCTACAACTGATTAGGTCTTTTTTCTATTATTTCAGCTGTTCCCAACGTGTTTACTTGCCAGGAAGTTTGTGGGTACGAGAAAATCGTGCTATCCGGGTAATACACTATCAACGCTGTTTGGGTTATACATAGGTATATAAAAGTATGTAATCCATGTTTTGTTTTTTTGGCTAATGCGCCTCACTAACCATTCGGGTTATTCGCATAATATGTATTAATGCTCTAGGGATAATAAAGGTTGAATTTAGAAGAACCATATCCACATTTGAGTGCAGAAAGAATATATAACCATATTTATAGTAAAAAACACTCCCTGTACACTCTATCAGGATTCAAACACAATTTTCTTCTCATCGGTAGTACAACCTATTACAAAAGTGGTGCCTTCACACAGACCTTTTGACTACCGAGGCAAGTAAATCATTTTACTGAAATAATATTGTGTTTAGAATCTGCACGCTAGTCCAATACTAATATTGTTATATACAGGGTGGAGTGTAAACAGTTAGACGGTTTATGCTTAGGAAAGTGATGGACAACGTGCTGAGGTTTGCCAGACGACCGATGGACTCAACTGAGAGACATCTTCAAAACGTGAAAAAGTGTAGTATGTAGTTTGCTTTTATGTGTTTGTTAATTGTCAAGTTATACTAATCGTCTAGCTGTTTCGACCCCACCCTATATTATAAATATTGTTTGTGTTTAATTATGACACTACATTAAAGAATCTGTAATCAAATAGCCATAGGACGATTTTTTTTAGGAAAATAGAAGGTATCCATTTTCTACAAACGCTCACTATATAGTATTACCTTGAATCTGTATAAAGTGACGTCATCTGTCAAGAGTGACAGCCGCAGAACACAAGGCTCCTCGCTGGTAATTGATGAGGGTGGACATGGTGACGGTATGAACTGGTGACCATACTACACATACACAATAATATCTAATATTAGGTCATGGACAAGAACGTTGAGAGGATGAGGTCTACCATCCGAGAGAGTTTGGTTTGAATCATGGTGGGTTTAAATTCGAATCTGAGGTCTCTACATGTGTGGTCTTAGGTACTGATAATCTCCCTCACTTGTGTTCGAGTTAAACCCAGAAAAGAAAATTCTCCTTGAAATTTCGAATATGAAATTTTCCATAAAATTGTTTGCATCGGTGGATTGTTGGGGAGGGGTTAAATTTTAGAGGTGGCACTTGGAGCCTATTGTTCTTCAAAATATAATGTGTTAAGAGACGAGTGGGTAGATAAGAACCACGAAGGACAGGGAAGGATACAAATGTGAACCAACCTTAAAATTATTTCAATTAAATTATTGATGGGAAAAAATTGAAGTATAATTTATGAACATAACGGGTCTACAAGGGCTCGCATTGATTTATTTCTTTACTGCTTTTTTTTAGCACCACGTGCTACTACCCATTTGCGGAATACACCTAAGTACTAATTATGCTAATGTGTTGGGGATGAGGAAGTTTTAATTTAGATTAATTGCACCAGAGCTTGTGTAGAGTGAGAGTGGAGAACCATTTAGGGAAAATCACTCTTAGTGCACCCGACTGGAAACGTAACTCAATAGTAGTATGTAGGTCTTACTAAGATAATTTGACCTTTGACCCAATCTATGTTTTCCCTGGTGACGTCATCATTATGTCGCTATGCTGTGTGACGTCATCATGATGTCACAAACTTAATTGGTTTATTTTGGTTTGGGTGAAGTTAAAGTCCATTAATTTGTATGTGTGGCCGTTGATTTTTTATTTGTACCTGTTTGTTTTTTATGGGTGCCCATTGGTTTCTATATGTACCCATTGGTTGTTTATGTGTGCCCATTGGTTTTTTATGTATGCTCCATTGGATCGAATGTTTGGGTAGGATTGTAACTGGTGTGGAAGTTTTTTTATTGGTGGGGGAGCGTATGGTCCTTTACGTCTGGCAATCCTCCCACAACGTCCCATAAAATGTTGCCAATCCCGTCCGTGAGGGTGTCTTTCCGTCCCACCAACGCAAATCAGTCTTGAAAGTGGACAATAGATCCAGTAAAAACCTTTATCTTCCCTCACCGATGATTCACCCATCGAATTTATCGTTACTGGTCAAGACAAGTTCTTTATCGATCTCTCACAGACCATGGCTTCCGCCATGCTGCAGCATTTACCAGACGAGAAACCCAGGGGGATGGAATTAGGCGCGGGGACGAATAATGGGCCCTGTACCTTATAACTTTTCCAAATTTTCATGAGTAATATTAAATACAATTTTAAATTCCTTATAACTTTTCCAAATTTTCATAAGTAATATTAAATACAATTTTAAATGTCATTTAATGTTCGAAACTATATTTTCTTGACATAATAAATAACATTCACACAAAACAAGATAGTGACTTAAACCACAAGCCAAAATCAGAGGAAGTGCACCCACATTTTGCAAGGAGGTAAAATGGAAAGTCTATTAGAAAAACCTCTCTAAATACGCTCGACGCTGATGAAAGAATCTATAATATTGAATACTATGCCATGGATTTGTTTAGCTTACCCTGAATATTTATTAAAACTTATAATGTCTGTTTACAATATACAGGCGCACACACACACACACACACACCCACAGCCTCCCATCGTTCTACATGTCTAATATTTAACATAGTAAATAATTAAGGCTGAATAAATTAGATTTACTAAAGGAATGCATATAAATTTTCCAGAGCTGGAAGTAGAAAACGATTTATGAAAATGTACCCCAAAAATGACTTTCTGCGAGATCAAACCCCAACCTTCCCATAGCCTGTTTCTATAATGGAAACTTAAATGAGATATGGCACACATATTATTTCTATATCACACAAACTTAACACATTTTAGCACCGCGTCTTACTACCCGTTCACCCAACTGTGATTCGAATCTTGAGATTCTTCATCCTCGACGTTTTAGCTCAACATGAAACTAGACGCTAGCTAACCACGCCACCGAAATAACATTAGTTAATATTAAACTGTGTAGCCTTATTAAACCCAGGACCTCTTGCTTAGTAGGCAAATACACTTCCGACTGAGTTAAAGTGTCAGTCTTACAATTATACATTATTTCAGTGCTCACCCAATACTAGAGCATAAGTGAATTGATACCCTAAAGAACTCGAGGGCAAATGATGCGGGTCGAAACTTATTTATTGGTTTATTTAATTTAGGGTAGGGATAAAAAAGCGTAAATTAATGGAAGTGAACTTAAACTTCCAAGTTTTCTCTACCAGAAATAGATGAGTCTGACACTTAGACGGCATGTCCACTTGCACCGTAGTGAAAATTGGGAGCCTCCCCCAGGTCTAAGACAGCACTCTCACAGTATATTAAGCTACAGGGGGTTCAAATCCTGGTCCAATGGCTGCCACCCTCTCTCTTTGGTCGGTTAGAGGGTCTCCAGGTCAACTGATTATAGGCTGACATAGGTTTGGTAACAAAGTAATTACTTTTATTTTGAAACAATGAAAATTACTCTAAGAGGGTAAGGACAAGGAAGTGAACCCGCATCCGCATTATCGTGTAGAGAGAGACTGGGAAAGCACCTTACTGAAATACGATCTCCAGGTAAAATATCATGACACAGAGATAATATCGGATTTAGAACCCCCTGTCGTGTGTACCTACCTTCATAAACATTCTAGCTGTTATGCATCGCGGGCCTGACTCTTTAGACAACGTTGTTGTGTGAATTGCCATTATACCTCCACGAAAATTCTGTAAACTTCAGTTATATCACCTAGAATTTTCTTATAACTTTTAAAAGTGATCGTAAAGTGGTGGGCGGGTGTATTGGATCTCTGCTATTTAGTATTCACTTATACCCTCGCAATATATAGGACAACCAGTGATGTACTACAGTTCAAAGAGTTAAAAAATATTGCTGTTATTTTTCTGGCAAATGTGAGCCCTTTTACGGTGACGGTTTACCGCTCTCTTTTCCCCTCAAATGTGGGTACATTACATCCTTCTTATTGATTTAATTTATTTAGGGTAGGGGATAAAAAGCGTAGATTAATGGAAGTGCACTATTATTAGTGTGTATAAGGGATGAGAATAATCACAATGATAAATAACAAATTGAACCTCCAATAACAGTTGAGTCGGGCGAGATTCTAACAGGCACTGGATGTGTATTTTCTTAAGAGATTTTCACCATCCCTCCATCCGGATGTGGCTACAGATATTCTAAATTCTATCTTCCTCACCCCCACTCAATTAATGTAAGCATGTGAGTGTTTCAAACGTGTAAACAGATAAAACCTTACACTTTGTGTTAGGAAACCATGTTTTTATTTTATTTTTAGCACTGCATTTTACTAATCATTCAGGTTATACGAATAAATGCGATAATTAGGCTACTTAAACGGAATAGGAAAGAGAAAGGACGAATTTTAGAGGTAATATACCAACATTTGATTGGAAGGAGAGTAGGTAACCATCCGAGGGGGGATTTCAAACCCCTAACGGGATTTGAACCTCAATCTCCCCCACCATGATAATACCGGTTTAACACAAGGGTGACGCCTTATACTATTCGACCTCTAAATCGAGTTTTTCTCATGTTAATTTAGTATTTAGTAATGCATTAACTTATATTTAGCCAAAGCAATAACATGATAACCATTTATATTTGATGGGCCATCACTCCTTTGCCAGGCTATATACCTAGTTACTATAAGTCATCACTCCTTTGCCAGGCTATATACCTAGTTACCGTAAGCCATCACTCCTTTGCCAGGCTATATACCTAGTTACTGTAAGTCATCACTCCTTTTCCAGGCTATATTCCTAGTTACTGTTAGCCATCACTCCTTTGCCAGGCTATATACCTAGTTACTGTAAGCCATCACTCCTCTGCCAGGATATACCTAGTTACTGTAAGCCATCAATCCTCTGCCAGGATATACCAAGTTACTGTAAGTCATCACTCTCTGCCAGTATATACCTAGTTAATGTAAGTCATCACTCCTATGCCAGGATATACAAACTACTGTAAGCCATAACTCCTCTGCCAGGATATACCTATTTACTGTAAGCCATCACTCCTCTGCCAGGCTACATACCAAGTTACTGTAAGTCATCCCTCTCTGCCAGGATATACCTAGTTACTGTAAGCCATCACTCCTCTGCCAGGATATACAAACTACTGTAAGCCATAACTCCTCTGCCAGGATATATACTTGAAGCCATCACTCCCCTGCCAGGATATATCTAGTTACTGTAAGCCATCAATCCTCTGCCAGGCTATATACCAATTTACTGTAAGTCATCACTCTCTGCCAGGATATACCTAGTTATTGTAAGTCATCACTCCTCTGCCAGGATATACCTAGCTACTGTAAGCCATAACTCCTCTTCCAGGATATACCTAGCTACTGTAAGCCATAACTCCTCTTCCAGGATATACCTAGTTATTGTAAGCCATCACTCCCCTGACATGATATACCTAGTTACTGTAAGCCATCCCTCCTCTGCCAGGCTATAACCAAGTTACTGTAAGTCATCACTCTATGCCAGAATATATCTAGTTACTGTAAGCCATTACTCCTCTGCCAGGATATACCTATTTACTGCTAGCCATCACTCCTCTGCCAGGATATACCCAGTGACTGTAAGCCATTACTCCTGTGTAACATGAGATGCCCACACCATCAAAACTAAGTTTTTTCTACCTAGCCGACATAATGTATGCCCAGATTTGAAATACGAGACGAACCGCCTCGCTACTTGGTGAAAGGAAGAATGAGAGCTGACTAGGAAGTGTTATGTCTGCTCTGACTCCTCGTGACCGGCCGATAAGCCTCGCTTACGCTTCAGCTCTATGGTACAGCCCACACATACTGCCTCCTTCTCATAAAAAGTCTTATAATAAGTTCGTCCAAGCTCAAATAGTCTTCTTAACTCCTCCCCCTCCCAACCTATGAGCTCTCTCACTCTCAACAACCACAATTTCCGCTACTTAGAAAAAAGACACGTTCTTGTAAATATCCCGTTCTTAGATATAGCATATTTTTTATTGTCTCGTCTTAACAACCTGTTCAGGCTATTCCCATAAATGATAATTACTCTGCTGGGCTAGGAATGAGGAAGGAAGCATTTTAGGGGTAATCTACTGGCGTTTGCATGGAAGGAGAGTGGGAAACCATTCAAGAAGTACAAACCTCCCTCAGTCTAAAATGAGAGTGACACCTTGAGCCGGATACAAACGAGAACAGAACATCGAACATAACATGTTCAAAAACATTTCAAAAGAACGTGTTCGTTGCTCTGTTAGATGTGGCTGGAGTGTCTAAACTTGAGCTGAAGAATTTCACAACGTGCTCCCACAGCTGGTAGCCTCATAAATTAATTATTTTCCCCTTTATCTAAGTTTTGCTTCAATATCGGTGATCCAAGCAGCAGCGGCTGTATTTATATTCATCCACTATTACCAAAACAGAAAAAGGCCAAAACCTACCGATGTTGGATTACAATATTATTACAAAGTAGAAAAGTGTACAGTGGGTTCAGCTTATTGGCAGATTAGCCATTTAAATCAATCAGTAGACTGTATTAAAAAAAATGTAAGAAAATGCATCCATCTGATCTTTGGAGCACTGCAATTGGTTAAAATAAAGGAGATAATTAATTTTCAAAACACACAAAGAAATACACTCGCTAAAAACACCTGTACTTAAAAAACAAACAAAATACGGGTGTGAGGCAGCTGCTGTCCCACCAATGACTCGATGTTCGGGGAAAAGTTAGCCAAGACGTCCAAAATACTTCTGGCGCGAACACGAGCATCGGGTTCAGACACAACACCGAACAAATGGTTACAGATAAATATTCAGAACCCACCTCGGTGGCCGAATGGTCTAAGGCGCTACTATCACTGAGACTAGACTGCCGATAACGGGGATATCGAAGTATGAATTTCGGTCGGGTGTACTGAGTGTTTTTCCCAAAATGATTTTCCACTCTCCCTCCACGCAAATTGGGCTACACTTCCTGTAATTATAACCTTTATCGTGCCTAAGGAACTAGCGGGATTAGTGCGTGCATACGCGTATAACCGAATGAGTAGTAGGACGTGGTGCTAAAAAAATATCATAAAATTGTCTAAACTGTCTGCGCAGTGTTCTGTTTGTTATTTTGTTCTAGTCTGCACCCAGATTTTAGAGTTTGACCATTTGGCCCCTAAAGCTGGTTTCTTAAATCATTATTATTAGCACCACATCTTACTACCCGTTCGGATTATACGCACTTACGCTAATGTGTAATGGTAGGGTGATTGTGAAATGAAATGAAATGTAGGACCAACAGTTTAACGTGGAATCCGAACCACGGTGGAGGCCTGGCATTCCCCGTTTCTTAAATCAACTCTCCTGGTATTTCTTGCCGTGGTGACGGTGCTACCAAGGTTAACACCCCAGCTGATAATATGATATGATAGGCGCTTGGAGGGAGAGTGTGAAACCGAAAGTACATATCACGGATATCTGTAACACAATAATTCTCCGTCCTCTTGTTAAGTGGGACGAATCACATTTATGTCTAATCAGTAGACCTATTTGAAGAGTGATGGCACTCAAGAGTGGGCTTTGTCCCCACGAAGATACTTGTCAACTTACACGTCCCTGTGAAAGGAAATGAGAGAATTTTAAAAATGTGGGTTTATTTCCTATAAGCAATACCTTCCTCATTCATACCCCAAAAGTGTAAATATGCCAACGCCCATGATGGGTAGTAAAACTCATTGAAAACCACAACTTTAAGTTAATTTATTTTCACTAAAAGTATTTTTAAATATAAATTTTATGCTGAAACAATCCGTCAAAATGATAAAATCGTCTACTTCAATTTTACATTTCCGGATCAAATGAATTTTGATTTTAATATCACCTTTTGAAAATAAATCGATCTATCCCAAATAGAATATTAATTAGGTTAGATTCTGGTTCATATTCCAAGCTTACAAGCTTAGCACATTCTCACTATATATAAGCCAGATCTAATATGAATCTAATATTAAGTAGGTTAAATTTTGGTTCATATTCCAAGCTGGTGAGCTTTGCTTATTTTCACTTTATAAAATGGTCTATGGCGTCACTATCGCATTAGACTAGACCGCCAATGATAGGAGGATTGGGGTTCGATCCTAGTTGGGTGTTCTGAGAGTGGCTTTTCATATCGGTTTTCTTCGTAAATGGGGGTACATTTTCTCAAAATTCAAGCTTCATCATCCCTAACACATTAGCATAATTAGTAAATAGGCGTATAGCTCAAACATCTAGTAAGACGTGATACTAATAATGACACAATATAATATAATATGATGTTCTCGTTCTTAGAACGGATTAATGAACTGAATGAACTCCATATGAATCTCCTTAGGGGTGCATTAGGAATGTTTATACAGACACACAGACACATTTATGTCAAGTCTTACTTTTTGAGCAAAAACGAAATGGGGTAAACTGTTGTGGTACTTTGAGTAATTTAAACCCCCTCTACAGTCCCTTAGGGGTACTTCATGGTAGTTTTCATGAGGTAGTTTTAATTAATGAGCCTTAAGATACCGTTATGCCAATTTTCAGCTTTTTTACTTAGGAATAGGGAGATTAGTTGGTGATTCAGTGAGTGAATCAGTTCGTTCCTTCACATATGTGTGTGTATTCGTTTTCAAAGCGACATGACAATTATATAGCTTTAGGCTAATTGAGTTCAATTTTCTGCTCTATAAATTGATTGTAAAAATGTATAAACTTATCAACCATCTTCTTTTTTAATCACCGCGTTTTACTACCCGTTCGGGTTATATGACTTCAACCATCTTAATCGAGAGTTTAGAACAAGACCATTGACACGACCTTGTTTCAGCAATATCCTTATCCACTTACTTTCAAACTGTACAGTTGATTTTATTAAAGCAGAGACGTTTATATTCTAAGATGTGCAGGGAAGCCACTAATTAACACAAAACAGTGATTATTACACACGTTAAGGATTACATCCACCATATACATAGTTGCGATAGGAAGAAGTCATCTAACCGGTTTGCTTCTAACACATAAGCTTTTAAATTGCTCAAGGATTCTATAAGTTGTTGGACTGTCTATTATTTCGTTAAAAAGTATAATTAGAATCTCGCCATTCTCAGTGTGTGGTGGGTTAGCGTGTGGAACGTGTTATTACCCTCATCCAAGGAAAACCAGAAGCCATCTTATGACTGTCACGCAGGTAAAGGAAGCAATAAGCAGTCCACCAGAGGCAGAAAGTACCAGTAACAATGGAGCTACCGAGGTCGACACTTGTACTGTTATGTACTCTTGCATGGAGCCTGGTTCTCGGTGAGTACGGACTATCATTTAGTATTATTATTATATTATTATTAGTAGTAGTAGTAGTATTAGTAGTAGTATTAGCAATAGTAGTATTAGCAGTAGTAGTAATAGTAGTAGTCATAGTAGTAGTATAGTAGTAGTAGTAGTAGTAGTAGTCGTAGTCCTATGGCCTCACATTAACAACAAGCTAGACTCAAACAAGAAACACATAATTTAATAATATTGGTATTTACAAGGCCATAGTCAAGCTCAACCCCCCTCCCATAATATACTATAATAAAACTGCCTTTTTAACGGTTTAAATAGTAAATATAATAAAGTGTTTATAGCTAGTTGCCACCATTCTAATGTTTAATGATCTTTAAAAAGATAGTTTGCGACTGTGTTCACGGTAGGGATGCAGGAGACGCCAGAAAATGTAGTGTTTTTGCAATTATTATAGAAACTATTTTTTTTTTTGTCCATATAAATCAATTATTTCTCCAGTAAAAACATATAGTTTAATTTACGTCACATAGTGATATCAACAGTTGTTGAATATCTGTCAAGGATGTCCTTGAATTTAATGACAACTTTTTCTCTTCATTTGCAAAATACCTCATCTATTTCCAATATGTTCATGACAGATATTCAATAACTGTTGATATCATCACGTGAAGAAAATTAAACTATATGTTTCTATTAATTAAACAAATAGCCGAAACTATTGTTAATGCATTTTAGTGTGGATAGTCCCTCATAGATATCATATTCTGAAAATTGAAAAATGACACCTGGACACGGGAATCGAACCCGGGACCTTCGGCTTAGTACGCCAATGCTCTTACCACTGAGAATCATGGATAGCTCAGTGGTAAAAGCATTGGCGTACTAAGCCAAAGGTCCCGGGTTCGATTCCCATGTCCAGGTGTCATTTTTCAATTTTCAGAATATGATATATATGTTTCTAGTTGAACAATATTTGATTTATTTTGACCAAAAAAAGTTTTGCTATAAAAACTGTAAGAACACTGACCTTTTCTCACGTCCCCGGCCCTCCCGTCTTATGGACAGGCAACAAATTAAAATAGGAAGTATCAGTGATTGTGAGGATAACCGTGGAAGAGGTTTAAGTCTTTGAGATTATGTAATTAAAACTTTCGACTGGAAACTATTCGATTGGTGGTTCCGAGAACATGTCAAAAACGAGTCAGCAAAGAAAGAAGGAGAGGATAGAATAATGAGAAGGTTAAGTGGTCAATAAAGTCAATAAAGCTTTAGACCAGCAGTTCACTTGCTTATTCTACATGTCACAATATGGGTGGAAGGGGATTGACCTCCAATTCAGAGTGAGGCGCCTGCTGGATATAGGAGGCCGGCTACTTTTCCGTGGGCTAGCCTGTAACTGTAGACCGGTTCGTCAGAAGAGAGGGTTGACTACCCAGAGAACAAACAGCCCCAACCTTTTACCTCCCATCCCCTTGGCCTAATGTCACCATTTTAAATAGCTCTATATCTCAGATATATAAGAATCAAAGTCTTCAATACATCTAGGCAAGTTAAAATGCCTTTATATAAAAGGGTACAATAATAATGGAATGTGTAGATGGAGTTAATTCACCTTTTCTCCAAGCACACATTTTTAAACTTCGAATTGTTGAATGAATGTATAATAATTATATTGGATATACTTTCAACGCCCCCAACTTTATTTTAGAAAGAGTAAATCATATCTAAAATGATCCAGGTTGGTCCAGTTGCAGCGAAATTTTATTTATGTATTGAGGAGGGAGGGCAATCTATTTAAAGGGGGGTTTTGAGGGCCTGGTTCCCCCTCCAACCCTAAAGAGTACCGGCACCCCTTCTACAACGTCTGACAATTGGATGCCTTGAATAATAATAATAATAATAATAATAATAATAATAATAATAATAACGTATATATTTGGCCAAAATGAATTCCAGCATCTTTATGTCGGCCCGACTACTGGCTTGGGTATTTAATGATTGGGTTATTAAAATTAACTGCAATTGAAATTTTACTTAAAATTTTGCCGATTATCTCGAGAGTGGTCATGATTACTTGAACGAAACAAAGATCACTTTATTCAACATATCTGCTAAAAGGATGGGACCCAATTATTTTAAATTATTTAGGATGTGCCTATTCCGTGTTTGGACAGTTCTTTATTAAATTTTTATCAAAGCAAAAAGAGTAAAGTGGTTGATGACCAATGTCTGGGCTGTCTGTGTTAACAATGCCAGACTGTGGACTGTGTGGAGAAGTAACCTAGTAGTTTTCAACTTAATAATTTGTTATCAGGGCAACAGAAGAATATGAAGTAGCCTAGTAGTTTTCAACTTATTGATTTGTTATCAGGGCAACAAAAGAGTAAAGTGGTGGGCGACCTGTGCCTGGGATGTTTGTGTTAACGGTGTGCCCATGTGCACAGGCTGCTAGGGACATACATTCCGATAGAGAGTGGTACTATCGGTTTGTCGTGCTCGTGACGGTCCGGTTAAAGAGGGAGATAGTATCATTACCTCTCACTCTCACTTAACTTCTCACTTTGAGTACAAATAAAAGTAAGGAAAGAAGGGATTAGTAACCTAACAGGAAATGTTTACAGAAGGGTTTGGTGGAATACAATGCTAGCATTAGAAGGACAACTACTTTTAACTAAGCCTAGCTCAAGTGTGGATCCGGGCTAGTTGTTTGGGGCGGAGTTGGAGAGGTAAATTGGTTTTCATGAGGCTCCCTCAAATATAAATTTAATTAATTTTGCTGTTGAGGGAGGGAGGGGGTGAAAATTGGTTTTCACAAGACTCCTTCAAGGATAAATTTAATAATTTTGATTAATAAAGATTTTAGTTTATAATATTTTAATAATAATGTTGGAGTTTAACAAAATAGTTGAAATTAACAATTAATATAATAATAAGAAGAAGAAGAGTATTTTAAAAAATAACACAATTTGGATTAACCAATTTGTAATTTTAATACAAAAATAACATAAAACATAAAGTCGCCATCACAATAAAAGTAATAAATATTTACTGTGCATATGTCTAAAGTGTTTTAGTATTAAAAGAAAAAATATGTATTTTAATACTTAATAATATAAATAATGGAAAATTCTAGTTTTAATCCCCTTACTTTGCTCTAGAGCTAAGATGAAAGAACTGTTTCCTAATTTTGATTAGTTCGTGAAGGAGATAGGGTGAGGAGGGTGTTAAGAGTCAGTCATTCTTTACAACTTTAAAGTATTGGTTTCAATATTTATGATTATTTTCTATTCAGGAGGGGATGATCGCATCGAACCCTACCTGGATCCGCCCCTGGCCAAGCCAGGGAAACCTCTAATAAATATATGACTTTTAATGCTAATGAGAACAAATTCACTGTGCTGTTTGTAAAGATGATTACATATTCCAACAAGTTAATATACAAAATTAAATACACTTTTTGGAATATGTGGGATCAAAAAGAGAGTTTTTTTTAAAGTAAGATAAACTTTTTTTTTTTAATATGACATCCAACGAAATACATTAAGTGTAATGATCTTGATATTTTTAGATACAATTATATTTAACTAGGACTGATTGCTGTTAATGATATGATTTAAATATCAAGGCCTAAGTAATATAGTTGTATATGTAAACAAAATTAGATACAGGTTCATATTGTTTACAATGGCACCATACAAATTGTTCGATAAGCTGTAAAAAATATATCGCAGGCTAGATGAGACATGTGGCCGACACGATTTGGAACAACTGGTTGACAAGTTCATGCTTAGGTGGAAAAAGTAACAGAAAACTGGTCGACCAATTGCGGTGCTGACAAACCGATCGACACTACACTGGTTAACATGTGTGGAAAAAGAGGTCGACAGACAAGTGACTGTCACGCAAAAGCAATTTCGACCACATGGTCGATGCAAGTAGGACCATGTGATAAGGAGCCAATTGGTCGACAAAACGTAAACAAATATAACGATGCTAGGTGGGTCAAGTATCCGACCCTAGTAGAACCCACTGGTCGACTAGCTCTTGCATGGGAGGGCAAAGTGATCTACATACAAATGGTTGACCAATTGGGTGCATAAAACAAATCGACAATAAACTGGTCGACACGTGTGGACAAAGTGATAGACAGACAAGTAATCTACACGAAGGAGTACTTAGACCAACTTGTTGACAAGAATAGTACCATGTGATGGACAGTCAACTGATCGAAAAAATATTAACAAATATTTGATAGACTAGGTAACAAGTGGCCGTCGACTCGTCGACAAATACATACATAGAATAACAAAAGTGATAGCCAACTGGTCGACAAAAAACAACAACTGGCAGACAAACGCTGAGATGGATTCATATAATAGTGGACCACAAGTTAATACATTGCTAATAAAGAACTCGCTTAGTCAAAAGTTAGGTGATTTATTTCTGTATACAGGTGTTCTTTTCCCACTATACATTTAGTTACATTCCTGTGAACGTCTGTCATCTGTTACTAATAACAATTTCAATTGATTAAAATAGTGCGCTTTACTTAACATTAAATAAACATATCCCTTCTGTTTAATGTACGAATAAAAACAATTAAATGTTGATAGATCCACCAATCATATACATAATATACAGCAAAAATGTAAACAAATTTTTGTCAAATAAGAGCAGAAAAGGTATTTTCTCTAAGAAAAAAATTTAAGGCATTCATAGATATATTAAAGATATTATTTTTATTACAATAAAATAATCAACAAGAATATACACATTTCTCTATTCATATCACTCACAAGTAGCTTTATTAACGTTGTTATCTCCCGATTAAATATTATTTTATTTGGAAAGATTATCAACGGGATTTTTCAATTGAATGTATTTAGAAGCTATTTGGCTTTGTCACCTGGGCTATTTTCGAAAATTGTATGCATGCATAAATTATTAAGAGTGCTTCCCTCCCAGCAAATTTTTAAAACTGGATGCCTCTAGAAACTATTTGGAGTGGTCTTCAGCTCAGTCACTTCACTCACTTGGCACATTTTTGAAAATTGAATGTCTTTAGAAGTTATTTGCAGTTTTATTCAAGTCTTTTAGATTCATATCCGAGAATATCAGAAGGTGTGAGCTACATCTAGAAGAGGCTAATTTATTCCAAGAAGAGAAATCACCCCTCTCTACACTCCACTTATCTATTTCCCTGTCCCTAATTTGATGTGGTCCTTTCCCACATTTTTGAAATTATACGCTTGTAAAAGATATTTAGAGTAACCCCCCCCTCCAAATTATTTTGAAATTTGGATGTTCCTAGAACCCATTTTGAGTAGCGTCCTTTGGAAATTAAAAAAAAAAAATTGAATGCCTCCAGAAGCTTTTTTTAATAGTCCTCAACCAGTTTACTTTTTTAAATTTAGATCTCCTGAAAGCTATTCAAAGGGGCTTTCCTCCAAAAATGTTTAAAATTTAGATGCTTCCAGAAGCTATTTAGACTACTCCTAGCTTGAATTATTTAAAAAAAATTAGGTGCCTTTAGAAACTATTTGAAGGGGTCTTCTCTGGGAAACTTTTGATGATTGAAGGTATATAGAAGTTATTTTGAGGTTGATGCAAGATCTTTCTACTTATTATTCGATAATATCAGAGGATTTAAAATATATTCAGGGGGGTAGGATTTATTCCAGCTGGGATTATTTTCAGGGGAACGATGCCCCTCTTGCCCCCGACCCCTCGGTTATACCACCACAAAGTGCAGTACTACACAAATTTCTTAGATGAGTCCATGCAAGAAAAAAAAATGCTGACCATCTCCTGTTGGGAGACTTTACCACGATCCATCATAGACAGGACCTCTCCCTCCCCACTAAAAACGAGGAGACAGCCATGGTATTACGCTACATTCTCAACGTACATTTTTATAGGTCTGGATCAAAAGGTCATTATTGTACGTGTGACGTATGCTCAGCTACAAGTAGAGATTAGGAAAGATAAAAAGTAGTATGCATAGGCCTATACATTTAAAAAAGGTGCTTCACTCAGTGGCGGTGGAACTTTATCTGTGTAGGGGTGTATACGAATTTAAAAAAAAGAAAAAGGGACTGTCTCTCAAGTCAAAGGAGATATGGGTACTCAACAACATACATTTTGTGAAAATTGAATACCCTTATAATACATTTTGAAAGGTCCTCATCCAAAAATATTTTGAAAATTAGACTCCTTTCCAAGATATTTGGAGTGATCCTCCCCTAGAAAAATGTTGAGATTTGGATACCCCTAGAATCTAATTATAATGTTCCTTGACTAGAATTTTTTAAATTTAATTTTTCCAGAATATATTAAAGTGGTTTTCCCCATGGTACATCTTTACATGTGTATGCCCAAAAAACTAATTATAGTGGTTTCTCACTTTTCTTCAAAGCAAATGTGGGTATATTTCTTCTAAATTATGTTTACTCAACCTTACTATACTAATGTAATTTGTTAAAATGAGTATAGCCCAAACGGTTAAGTACTATGTAGGTCTAAGAAAATAATCAACGACTATCATTAGTCATTACAAACATTGCAAATATTGTCTTATCTTTGCGATGCCAATCTCGTGTTTTTTTGTATTTTTCTCGGCTCATTGTATAATATTTTAGCACGGCGTCTTACTACCCGTTCGGGTTATACGCTATCGGCTCAGTGTGAGTATGTCCAGTACTGCCATCATTTCTTTATATTGTGAGTAGCCTGTTCCGATTGAAACACTGACCCAATCAACAACGTCATTGAGTTCATTTTGTGTACGGGTTGTTTTGAGGTAATGCATTGATTACCATCACAATTGCCACAAAAATAAACCAGGGTAAATTGAAGCTCATTTATTATTTGCCTTTTCCAGTTTATAGTGACCTAACGTACATGAATTGGAGTGTTCACCTAATTAATTAATGATCTGTTTAGAAAAAGGCAATGCATCAATATTTCGGTAACCCGTAGTGGTAGAATCCTGTGCCCTTTCAATTCTTTCTATGACAAGTGGTGGTAAGGTATTGTCATTACTATATTCGTATTTTGAAAGAGTATTTTCACTAACGAGTGAAGGATGTTCCACATTCGATAGTAAATCCTCCAATTCATCATCTTCATCAAAAATGTATGTGTCTGCCTGCATATCTTTGGAACTGGAGGTCCCTGGAGTTTGTGTAACGTCTTCCCTTTCTCGGGTGCAAATCCTAAAACCCCTAATAATTTATATTTTACATAGTTATTTCTTTCTTACAAAACGTCTTACCGTCCGTTTAAGCTATTCCCAATTAGTTACTATAATAGGGTAAGAGTGAGTAAAGTAGAATAGAGAGGAAATGTACCGCGTTTGTGTGGAGGAAGAGTGGGAAACTGTAACTAAAAGAAGCTTTAGTAGATTACACCAAGCTAGAATTCAAACCTTGACCTACCGCTCACTAACAGACCAGAAAAACGTCAAATTTACTCGGCATGCATACTGATTAGGGTTTATAATTACTAACCTATAACTTATAAATTATATAATAATATAATCAACAGCTTATATTTTGTGTATATCTAAGGACTATTTTAAACTTTAGGTAGCCAACATACTCGATTACAAAAACTACCCATCATTTAATAATCGTTTAATATTTAGAATTTTTTCTAGCCTTCGGTAGTTATGGTGTTATGTTGCCATAAAACATACTTCAGATAGCTTCTATAAGTGTTTAATATTTATAATTTTTTCCCAGCCTTTGGCAGCTATGGTGTTATGTTGCCATAAAAAAATACTTCAAAGAGCTTCTAGAGGTATTTAATAATAATATTTAGAATTTGTCCTAGCCTCTATCAATGAGGGGATGGGTCCAACCCCCCCCCCCCTCACCCCCAATTATTGGCTGGCTATGGCCTTGATTAATATAATTATATTTATGCCAGTTGAATGGTAGCCTACGCTCAAACTAAAATATAAAACTAAACAATGTCAAAGAATACTAGTAATAATAGACTGTACAGCTTTCACACATCATATGGCTAACAGGCAAGAACAGTCTAAAATATCAGAATATTACTACTCGTATGTTTTTGTACCTCAATACTTTTCTCAGCTGGTTTTTAAAAGTTTGTTAATGAGCTTCTCCCCTCTCATCCCCCTCGCTATCCCGCCGCTGTCAATCAAAACACACTACCTGTGTTTGTGTTCTCGACGGTACGGCCCGGTTCAGATGTATTTATTTATATGAAAATCATGTAATTTCGGGCAATTTTCTCTCCAGCTTTGAAAATATTACAGTAATGATTGTATGAAATACGTCTAATGAACCACTTTTTATTGCTAAATAAGGAGAGTTAAACTTAATTTCAAAATAAAAAGTAGTCTTCTAATAGGAAATTTGTTTGTAAAAGAATGAGAAAGTCTGCCGCCTATTCAATTTCATTATTTAATAAATAAAAATTAATAAGTTGGAAAATATGGTATAAACCGTGCCTAAAATATATTCACCCTATAGTGCAATATTATCGGTACATCCATAAAAGAAAGAAGCAAAGGTTTTACTTGTACTACTTAATACTTGGAGAATAATTAGTATTATTATGTTTAATTAAACATTATAACTATTTAAACAAAATTACAAACAATTTTGATCTATTATTATTTATTTTAATGTTTTCATTTTATTAAAAAAGGCTCACAATCATAAAAATAAGGAAATAGAAAAAAAAATCACTCTTGCACAGCTTAAGCTATGTCAGTCTGTGGACTGTGTGTGATGACTGATGAGAAGCAGTTTTTATCTTATTTAATTGTTATCAGGGCAACAGGAGAATAAAGTGGTGGATGACCTGTGTCTGGGATGTCTGTGTGAAGCAATGTCAGACTGTAACAGGACTTTCAGCTGTGTTGGTGATGACTGTGGTCTGTTCATGATCACCAAACCCTACTGGGAGGACGCTGGCCGTCATGTCATTGCTCAAGACGACAGTTCGTCTCCTGGAGGTGAGAATTCATTTTTAAGTGGCACTTTCTGATTGAAGGAACATATATATTCACAATGTCATATTTCTGATGAGAATTGCTGCTCCAAAGTTTCAAAGCCACTCAAAACCATTATCCACTATCTTATAGGTTTTTATTCAGGACCTATTAAAATGTACATAATTGATCTATGTTTCTAACCATATATCCTAATATTATAACTGAGATTTTGCGTGAAAAATCGTAAAATATATAATTATTTCGTCTTTTCATGATTTTATTTTAAATTATAAAACAAAGCTTTATAGGTTTTAATCTTATAGGTTCTGTACATGTTGATTGATACCTTTAACCACTATTTTAGCGTGAACCATATTCTGAAATAACATACCACTTCTTAAATAACGGAGGATTTTTGGACGTCTGAAAAGGTTTAACATACTGTTAAGCAGCCCCATTTAGGTACTCTTATAGCACTAGTCTATCGTTTCTAAAATGTCCTCAAAACAAATCTTGATTAAAATAAATATATATTATTAATCAGTAAAGATTTACTTAAAATAAATTTTAAGCAAAATAAATAACAGAAATGAAGGAGAATTTTTATTTTTTGTGGTTTACCAGTTCAAAATGAAATTAAAGTTTTCAAGTTAATTTAAAAATATATAACGTTTGAACATTTTCAAGTGATAATGGAAATTGCTTTTCAATAACTTTATTTTATTTATAGTAAAATTGATTGTTGGCTAAATTTTTTTATTTGTCTAAATAAAATTAATTTAAAAGATTACAACATTAACAACATCTTTGTTGTTGTTTTGTTGCATATTTTATATAATTTTGCAATAGGTTCTGGTATATTTGAAATATATAATAACATAATATGTGGCTCAGTCGATAGATCAGTTAACTGCTAAATTAAAGGTAACAAAATGAATTCCTTTACGAAAAAAATATTTTAAATATACCATTTGTTTATTTTTTATACTACGCGATAAAATATTAACTATTACAAATCACCAAAAAAATGGGAGAGCATATTGCTTAAAGCTACAAACATTTTTAAATTATAAAGGAAAAAACCTGTTTTTTATCAACCTTGTTCTAGTTTGGATTTTTGTGAAGTTCTACTAGACAATTGGAAAATGTAACTAACCTATGAGAGTTATAATATTAAATACTACTACTAATACTAATAAAAATGTTTATTTATAGCATTCCAGAGATGCGTGGTGGATCCTTTCTGTGCAGCGGCAACTGTCGAGGGCTATATGAAGACATATTCTAAGGTAGTTATAGTTAATGTATTAAGAAACACTAAACAAAACCAAGAAACCCCTATCTTCTAAAACCTAACGATTTAATTTGACGTTAGAAAATATATTATCTAAAGAAAAGCTCTGGACGACTAAGCTTTGCTCAGTTTGAGCGAGGGTTTGGAAACGTGTGGGCTGGTTGTATCGACAGGCATGTCTCGTGGGTTGTTACCAGGGCACGCAAGTCTTTATGAGGCTGTACTGGTAAACTGTCCACTCCCCTTTACTACCTATTTGACAAACCATACACCAAATAATCTAACGAATGAATTTATGATTATTGGCTTTAAATATCAAATTTGATACTTAATGGGAGGAAATGGTTTACTACTGGTAGAGACCCACCAAGCCCGGCCCGCGAGTCATTCCTACATTTCCCGGATGTTTAAACCTCCATTTCCAGGACTGTAACGGGAATGGAGCCGTAGATTGCGAGGACTTCTTCGCTCTTCACTTCCTTGGAGCCGGCTGTGAAGGGGACATCAACCAGGCAAGTCCTGAAGGACTCGACAAGTTGCGGGTGTGTCAGGAAGAAGTGGCCAAGATCAGGTCGGGAAACTAGGGCCTGCCTGTCTTCTTACAAAAACTGAAAGAGTTCAAGTCTGGCTTCTATGCGCTCTACAGAGGGACTAACTAGGCTCTTAGTGTGGCAGGCCAAACTTGGACTAAAATGTCTTTATTTTTCAGATTTATATACCTAGGCCTGGTATTGTTTTGTTTGTGTTGGTACCTCATAACAAATATCCACATTTTTTTGCTATTTACATTAAAACAATTCTATTATATTTTCCTTGTTTTTAAAACATTTAAAACTAACTTTCAATAAATGTTGCTATCAGATGTAATAAATAAATAAATTTGCTAGTGATTTTCCAGATCCTTTTTGTCAAATACTTGTGAGTTTGTCTTAAATTAAGACTCCTACCCCTATGTAGGATTGTTTTCTATTTTTACTGCCATAAATAATGGTTTGATCAATGTAATAACAAAATATATATATATATATATATTTTCTTCTTGTACAATTCAACTATAGTATTGTTTGAAAGCATTATGGTTATTTATAATATAGAACAATAAGAGCCAGTGGCACGCCATGGAGGGGGAGGGTTGATGGGGCTTGTGACACTCATCTCTAAGAGAGCTAATAAGTTTAACAATATCTTAAAACACATTAAGTACAACTATAAAGCCCTGAGCATGTGTTGAATTCATAGTCGACATTCGTGCAGAGCAGACACAAATTGATGTTCAAAAGTTATAACGTTGTACATTTTTAAAGCTACCTTAAATTTTATAATGGGAAAACAGCGCATAAATAATAACGTAAGGCTATGCTACAAATTAAATATGAATATAATTTACTTACTAAAACAGTTGTTTGACTTAAATATGACACATCAATGATCAGTTTCCATTATATTTCACTCACAATTTTGCTAGTATCTTTATTTGTAGTTATAGAATGCCTGGAAACATATTTACAATAATTGATTTAGAGAAAGAAATTTTTGAATAAAATGTATATAATAAATTCTTTTTTTTCTACATTCAACTATGGGTTAAAAACCGAGGTGAGTACAATCCCTGCTGGATATACTGAGAGTAGCTTATCCTAAATGGTTTCTCACTATCATTCAATTCAAGTACAAGTACATTTCTTCTCAAATTAAATCTTTATCAACCCTAATATATTAGTGTAAGTAAATGCATATTGTCAAAATTAGTAGTAAGACGTAAAGCAAAAAAAAAAAAAAGATCTTATCACACCACTATTTCAAAAAACATCAAATTACTTGATGTGTATCACTATTTTTAAAACACTATGCATTTGTTTATGTATAGTTTTGTGAAATAATATCTGTGCCCTAATTCAATGAAATTTAGAGTTTTAGGAGATCCAAGCAATAAGTCAACAATAAGTCTTAAAATGTTTGTTCTTGGACTATCTCGACCAATTCTGAGCGCAGTGGAACAGGTCCAGAGCCGCGGCCACAGAGTTAGTCAGTTTCAGTTCCACATCATGCAAGACACTGCCCTTTAACTGTCCTATGATTCTCGAGATGATCCGCGAACTCAATCCCTCCAGCTCTCCCAACTCGAACAGTTCCACCCTCACGTCTCCAAACTGCCCCAGCCTCAACTCGCACAAACTCGTCACGCATCCTCCACCCCCGATGTCTAAGGTCGTCTTAAAGGAAAAGGTGTTGACGCCGACGTGGCCCTTCACTTGTCCCTCGAGAGAGGAACCTTGGAACCTAACCTCGTAGCCGACGTCCATTGTGCGTAGAATCAGCTTGAAGCTGACCGTAAATGATGACTGATTCCTTACTACAGTCACATCTGTGTTCCTTTGTATACTCGTTAAACTCTCGAACCAACCTCTCTCAGCTTGGAAACCCACCCTCATTTTGACACCTTCCCCAACATGTTGGTCATAGTCCTGATGAAAATCTTCCACAAGGATATGTCCATTGTTCTTCATATCAGCTCTAACAATGTCCAAAAGGGAGTCAGCCACGTTGTTAAGAGTCTCCGAAAGTTCTTCCGCGTATCCCTTGAAAGATGTGACAGCTTCGGGGTCCGCTAGGATACTGTTTATAGGTAGTTCGGCTAAGATGGCAGTCAACTTTCGCTCAAACAGCTTGTCGAACTGGTAGGTCAAGTCAGAGAAGAAGGGTTGAGCCAGTGACCCGATCACGCTGTCACTCAAGAACTCCTCGCTTATCATTTCACCTTCAGCTCGCTTGTAGAACACTTTCACGGCGACCTCTTGAGGGTCATACAAGAGCTCCACGTTGAGGGCTTGGAATGTGTCACCGTCTAGAGTCAGCCCTATGATCCCAGACACCAATGTATCTTTCAAAGTCACACTGATATTCCCCCTATCATGATCGCCGCAGTCCCCTCGGATATCGAGCTGACCCACCCTAAAGCTGATGGCGAGGTTCAGGAGTGAGAGGTCAGGGACGACCTCGACCATCTTCAGGCTGGTTTTGGAAATCAAATGGAGGTTGTACAATCTGACGCTGGTTCTCTCGTCAGCACTGAATAATATATCCTCCAGGGTGGTCTCCTCCGAGGTGTTGGCCCGGAGGCTGGCTCTGACAAGAGACGCAAACATCATCTCCCCTTCTGTAAGCGAAATCGCCAACGTTTCATCGATTTGTATCGGCCAGTGGAACATCGGGAGGGCATCGCTCAGCGCCGTGGAGGCTACCAAGAGGAGCACCGCCAGTGAGGGCATGCTGCAGTATTCAGCAGATGTCTGGAAACAATCCAAGCTCTCACAGATCTTACCTCAACCCTAGCACCTTGCACTCACTACTCAAGTAACACCACAAACCTAAGTTTTTATTGTTTTATATTTGTATATCATATTGTTACCTTACCAGGCTATCCTAATGTTTTTACTGATAGAGTAGAGACGGGGAAGGTAGATCTCAGAAGAAATATATCCGAATTTTAGTGAATAAGTAATGGGAAAACATTAAGCAAAATACAACCTCAAGAAATCCGATCAGGATTTGAGCCCCAACCTCCCATCACCAAGAAACCAGACAAGGTGAACCTGGCATTTGGTTGATGTGCTTACCGATACGGGTAAGAATAAGTACAATCAAAAAGTGACCAGCATCTTGTATTGACTACCCGGGTAGCAGGAATAAAAAAAGAGATCGCCAGCACCTGCGATCTAAGCTGATAAGTTTGTAACTAATCGTATTCTCATAATCTATTCTTAACTAATTAAAGTGGTAAGGAAGGAGGGGGGGGGGGATAATAGGAAAAGCAACTGATTTGTAGTTTTTTTGGCAACATTTTTTTTTTGCCCAAATAAATAAAATATTGCTCTAGTACAAACGCAGACTTTAATTTTCTTCACATGGTAACCCGAAAATGTATTGAATATCTTTCAAGGGTGTCCTAGAATTTAATGACAACTTTTTTATTCATTTAAAAAGTTTATCATCTAATTCAGTTATGCTAATGATGGATATTCAGGATTTGTTGATATCAACATGTGAAGAAAATAATACTCTTTGTTTGTACTGGAGCAATATTTTGTTTATTTTAGCCAAAAAAAGTTTTGCCATTAAAAACTGCCAAAACACTGGTCTTTTCTCGCGTACCCTCCCTTCCGCCTTAATTAAATTAGAATCAAAATAAATAAGAAAAACAAATCTAAATATTGAATTTAACCTTTTAATATTCTAAATTACCATACTAACATTAATTAGTACTAACATTATTACCAAACTAAAAGAAATTACGTACAACTACAAGATATAGAGCTGAAAAAGAGTATTTATTTGGACCACGTTTATAACTTTATTATCAAAACGTTTAAACTCGTACACATTAAAACTGCACTTGAAAATCCCAATTGGAAACATAACAGGCTAAATAGACTCGCTAGACCTGAATTTTGATTGTAGTTTATCCCCCATATATCCCAAGATAGATCTCTGGGTTCGCCAATGACACTAATTGTACTAATCATCTGACCCCAATGAGGGATGCCTCCCCAAGAAGAAGATGATTCTGAGGCCCATATTCTCCACCCACCTCTTATTTAGAATAGTGTATTTTTAAGTATGTTAAACTAAAATACACGCATTGAAAAATACAACATTTATTATTTTTTGACTCAACAAAAATGCTTGCAATAAAAATTATTCACTCTTGTGGTATAAAATCAAATCACACTGTGTGTCACTTTTAGTATTATGAAATAATTTATAATAAACACATATATAAACAAAATAGTTTTTTGTTTAAAAAAACACAAAAAAATCTTTATAATTTGGTATACGTTTACATAATCATTTAAGAATGTAACTTTTCTCTCTTTAAGTTTAGCAAATCTGTCAATATTAAATTCATAGTCTAATAAGTGAATAACATCGTTTTCTATAAACATAAGTGGCAAATATATTAAATGCAACTGACTTAATAAAATTTGTAATTTTGTGGTAAAAATAAATCAAATAATAACTCTCCAGTAGAGACATAGAATTTAATTTTCTTCACGTGGTGAGATCAACAGTTCTTTAATATTTTTAAAGGATGTCCTGGAATTCCATGACTTTTTCTCTTAATTTAAAATGTTCATCATCTAATTGAGCTATGCTCAGGATGGATATTCAGGATTTGTTGATATCAACATGTGAAGAAAATTAAGCTCTATATTTGTACCGAAGCTTTATTTAATTTTGCAAAAAAGAGTTTTGCTATATTATTATTAGCACCGTGTCTTACTACCCATTCGAGTTATACGCACTTACGCTAATGTGTAATGGTAGGATGATTGAAAGATGAAATGGAGAACCTAGAGTTTAACGTGGAATCCGAACCACGGT
The DNA here is from genome assembly GCA_902141375.1 of Timema poppense. Lineage (NCBI taxonomy): Eukaryota > Metazoa > Arthropoda > Insecta > Phasmatodea > Timematidae > Timema > Timema poppense. Next base: position 9,467 of record CABFOV010000619.1, on the reverse strand, counting down.
GGAGGCCTGGCATTCCACACATTCACAAGTTGTGATTAATACACGTATTGTCAGAGATGAAGGAAGGATTTGGCAATCAGGTAAATCTGTGCCGGGACCTAGGATTGAACCCCGGACCCCCAGCACAGAAGTTTGACACCTTACCCTTAGACCGCCAGGTCACTTGGGTTTTGCTATAAAAACTGCAAAAACACTGCTCTTAACTCGCGTTCCAGACACACCCACTTTACGAATTTTACATCTATTACTGTTCCCAGCATATGACAGTTTTCTATTCAAGATATATATTTTACACTACCGGCTGGCTAGGCTGGTCTTAGCTTCATATGCCTTATAATCTAACTTAAAACTACAGTAGCCCCATGGCTTATTTGGTGCTGACTGACAATTCACAGCTGACGCCTTTGAAAAGTTACCAGACCAAATTTTTTATCCCTACGCTGAACCTCATGGTCTGAAAAAAACATGTGTTTAGCAGCTGTCACTTCTGACAGTCTAAATTTAGGTATATAGGCCTACCTAAATGTTGACGGTCAGAAGTCAGCACCAAAGAAGCCATGGGGTTAGTCTAGAACAGGTACAGCATCCAGTCCCTGGCCGTTAATTCATCACAGTGAAAGGGTGAACCCATATTTCAACAATGATTATTTTTTTGCCATGTCGGGAATCAAACTTGGCAGCTTTAGCTCAGTAGACAGTCACGCTACCAACTGAGGTACTACTTTACGAATAAACGAACAAATAAAAGTCATTTTTAAACTACCCTTAATCAAAATGCTATCAAAAAAATAAATATTAAATGCAATTTGTCATGTAAAATACTCCAAAATACCCGGTTAGAGCTTAATCTTTAGAAGCACTTTTTAAAATAGTTCGAATTTTGGAAAATCAGTCATCAGTATACTACCCTTAGTTTGAGGGCTAGGAAAAAAATTAAAACATGGTCTTGAGCAAAAGACCTATAATATCTAAACATAACATTTGAACAAAATACATCAAGCCGTTTTGTATCCGTGACCAGGTTTATTATTATTATTAATAATATTTAGCACCGCGTCTTACTAACCGTTCGGGTTATACGCTTTAGTACTAATTACTCTAATGGATTAGGAATTGGGGAGGTTGAATTAGAGGAAGTGAACCCGCATTTGCGTGGAGGGAGAGGGGAAAACCATTTAGGAAAAACCACCCTCAGTTCACCCGACCGAGATTCGAACCTCGATCTCCCCATCCTCAGCAGTCGAGCTCAACACGACAAGCGCGTTAGCTAACTACGCCACCGAGGCGGGTATTATTATTATTATTATTATTATAGATATACGACAAAAATGGCGACAGAGACATATTGTAAAGTTCACTTTTTTGGGTTCGGGTTCTCATAAAACGTAAAAATTCACCAAAATCTCGAGATAGTTTTGTATTCACGATTACACTACTTTCTCCTAATATGAAAAAGTAAAAGCTTCTAACTTTTGCGATGGTACTTATTTTTTTGCTCGTTATCTTACAGGTAAAGAAAGTATTGTGGTAGTCAAAAAAATTGAACTCAAGATTTTGGAGGATTTAGACGTTTCATGACCCCCCGAATAAAAAAAAGTGGTTTTTGAATCTTCGTCTGTCTGTCTGTTTGTACCTCGGACTAGAGCCTAAACTATTTTGCCGATTGGGCTAAAACTTGGTATCTAGGGTCTTCAGAGAGTTGCCCCAAGGCTTTTTTGATATTGGATATCCAACCCTAAAATTAAGAGTAGTTTACTTAAGAGCGAAAAGAGAAAAAAATCGATTTTATCAAAATTGGTTCTAACGATTTTGATTAGATTTCATTCCTAAGCATTGATCAATATTATAAACAAAATGGCTACTCTCATTTTTTTGGCAAAATTACTTTAAGAGTTTCGGTCTGCGGCGTATATACTCATTTTTATGTCTCCGAAACTATTTGAGATATGAAATTACTTATCATTGCAAATATGTAGGTATATTTATAAACAAATATTTTGTTTGAAACGTATTTTATAAAACCAATAATTTTCAAGCTAAACGCAAATATATATATATTTAGCTTTTCGAAAATTAAAGGTAAAGTATTGAGACCGTTTGAAAATCTAACCCGAGATGCACCCCGAACCCTAAAAAGTGGTTTTTTGCAATGCCGTTTGTCTGTGTGTCTATCCAACCCTAAAATTAAGAGTAGTTTAATAAAGGGTGAAAAAATAGATTTTCTCAAAATCGGCGTCAACGATTTTGATTAAAATTCGGATCTATGCGTTGATTAAGATTATAAATAAAATTGATATTTTTATTTTTATTTTTCCATAAAAATTACTTTTGGGATACTTTACTGAAGTGGAAATTTCCGGATCTTCACAACTATTTGAGAAACTAAATTAATTATCATTGAAAAATATAGTGATATTAAAAATAAAAAAAATTTATTCGAAATATATTTTTATAAAACCAGTATTTTCTGAGATATTGGCAAATATTATATCGATACAATGTGAGCTTTAGTTGCGAATAGATACTAAGTTTTAACACATTAATTATCTAATGTCATAGAGTAAGTAAATAAGTAAGTCTCTCAAAAGGTGTATGTTCTTTTTCCTTTAACCTCTTAAGGGGAAAAGTTCGTACAATAATGATCTATCTCTATCCTAATAAATATTTACCTTTTTTATTGGTCTAAATTTAATAGCAATGTGATAACCATAAAATGTGCAACTCCTAGTAAAATGTCGAAAATTTTAACAGGAAGTTGAAATTTTAATACGAAGTGTTGAACCATGTGGACCTAATATCGATCTTTTTTTATTGGTCCAAATATACAAATGAGAACATTAACTCTTTAAAAATAAAATAATATAATTTAAAACCGAGAGTCCAAGAAGTTTTACGAAAGTATAGTGGAATTTATGTTTGAGTTTGCTTAGTGTATATTATTTCGTTTCACATATAAATTACGAGTTTTGAGTAAATATCTTCATTTTTAAACAATAGAGCGAGAAAGTCCGTGGTGATTTCCGTACCATTTATTGATATACATTTTGTAGACGTTGTTTTATAAGACACTCATAAAATATTATGTTTTATGTTTAATTACTTGACTAGTCTTTATTTAATGAAATAAGTTAAACTGCATAGAATATAACATTAAAACCCATTATATTGCCAATTTTACATTACCATAAAGAATAGTGAGTGTTTTTCCCATCACAAAGAAGGTTCAGATCAAGTAATAATATTAATTATGGAAAATACAGGCGAAGGTAATTTTATACTACAAGTGGATTTATATAGTTTGTATTGTTGTAATTGTTTAAATAAGCATGTTCAACCAGATATGTAGATATTAAAAGCATCCTCTTTTCTTCATTTAATGCAGTTTATTATACTCAACCAAATCTTCAAAATTAGCGATTGGTTCAAAGATACACGTTGTAGCTCCCTTGTGCCTCAGCTATGAGACGCGCACCACAGTTTGATAGGCCTTGTAGTAGTACTATCCTAGTGTAGCATATTAGTATTATTTAGTAATACCATCTTAGTACTGTTCCTTAGTGCAATGTTATATGAACATCCTAGTACTGTTTCTTAGTACAAAACCATGACACCATCCTAGTACTGTGCCTTAATACTATGTAGTAATACCATCCTACTAATGTTCCTTAGTGCAAAGTCATATGAACTGTTAGTGAACATACTAGTATTGTTTCTTAGTACAAAATCATGACACCATCCTAGTACTGTGCCTTAATACTATGTAACAGTGACTTCTTATTACTTTGTTTCAGTGCTATTTGAGAATTCCAACCGAATACTTAGTGCTATGTCTTATGGCCATCTTTGTACTGTTTCTTAGTATAATATATAAGTAAAATTCTAGTACTGTACATTAATAGTAGGTAATAGTTCAATTCGTGTGTTGTGTCTTTAGTACTACGTAAAAAGTACCATCCTAGTGCTATGCTTTAGTGCTATATGATAATGTGATCCTAGTTGTGTGCTTTAGTACTATGTAAAAGTACAAGTTTTACTGTGTTATAGTACTATACAACAGTACCATCCTAGTGTTAAGCTTTAGTACTTTACTATGTGATCCTAGTTGTACACTTGAGCACTATACAAAAGTACAATAATTATACTACTGTGCTTTAGTACATTGTAATGTTATCATTCTAATTCTATGCCTGCGTGATATGGCCAACTATATTAATGTGCTTTAGTACTATGTAATAGTACCATCCTAGTGCTGTACTTTATCATCTGACATCCTAGTACTGTTTATTAATACTATATTGATATATTCCGACATCTTATCTCAGTCGGTAACGTGTCTGGCTAGTGAGCTATGGATCCCTGTTTCGATTCCTGCCATGGCCGAAAAAAAAATATAATTGCTGAAATGTAGGTTTAACCTTTTAAAGTGATACACTAACGGCCGGATGGCTGGGTGTTGTGTTTGTTCTGGATTTAAGTTATTTTATAAGCTGTGTTCTGATATAATCAGTCTGTTTAGAAAGTGCACTTTTAATACCTCTATAAATGAAAGCTTTATCATTGAACCATCTTAAGGACTACCCTAACTTGGTACTGTGTCATAGTGTCATCCTAGTACCGTGCCTTAGGTACCTCTATGGTAATTCTAGTACAACTAAACCTCACTACTTACGTTCAAGAGTCCTTTGTTATCACAGGTGTTAGCTTGTCTCCATGGTGGATACAAGGACATTCGCTAACCACAATTATATGATTCTCCTCAAATCACTTTATTTTTTAAATTAAAATTAAAAAACGCGCTTACAATCGGACAAACTTTACTCAGCCCCGAGAAACACGTCCAACAGCGAAGCAAACACTAGATCTCAAGGTCAGAAGATTCTGTAAGCTCGTACCCAATTTGAGGGGTGTGACGTTACCAAATGAACTGAGGGGATGGTTAATGGAGCAAGGTGGTTGTGGAAAACGGGGGAGGGGGGCTGATTAGAACACTGTTTGTGTAACTGGGCTACCAAGGATTGGTCTACGGGAAAGAGGGGTTAGCCTATTTCGGTCTTTGGTTACTTATTACAACATACTTTCATTTTCTTGGCAGCCTTGAGGAAGCAAGAACAGGTTGCTATGATGTGCTCTAGAGCGTCAGCAAGGCACCAACTCCCGCGATAACAATTAGAATGATTGCTTTTAGAGCTTGGATACCAAAACAATACATTATAGCGAACATGTACAGAAACAGCTTGGTAGGAAGGACAGTTTATAAAATAAAAAGTTATGTGCGGTCAACTTTGATAGCAATTTGAATATATACTGTTAGTAATATTTTAAATGCAGGCCTATTGATAATATTTAAAAAAAAATGACATCTGCATATCCCATAGCTTGACGTATCACTATATGAAATTAGTTTCAGTAACGTTTGAAAAAATCATTGCTGTTTCTCCTACCAGGTTTTTACTATGGCTACGTCATTTCCTAAACATCAAACATTATTTTAAGCACTTAATGAACATTGGTATCTAGATACCAATGTTCATTAAGTGCTTAAAATAATTGTCTTACACCAAAGAAGCTTTGATGTTCTAATATATATATATATATATATATATATATATATATATAGCACCGCATCTTAATACTTGTTCAAATTATACTCATATGCAAGCCTACTAATTACGCTAATGAGTTAGGAATGAGGAAGGTTGAATTTAGAATAAGCGTACCCACATTTGCGTGGAGGTAAAGTGGAAAACAATCTAGGGAAAACCCCTCTCAGAACACTCGACCAGTATTCGATCTAAGATCTTCCTATCCTCGGTAGTCTAGTAGTATATTGCGAGAGTGACGCCTTAGACCATGCGAACACCGAAGCAAGTATTTCTAATATTCACGAATAAGTTTACATCACCGTTGTACAATCACTGTCATTCATGGCCGTGAAGAGGTTTTTCTCTATTTAACTTTTCCCACGTTTTTCTTTATTTTATTTTTAGCGCCGTGTCTTTCTAGTCGTTCAGACTATACGCATATATACATAATTAATTATGTTAATTTGTTAGGTTTGAGGAATATTGAACTTGCGCCCGCATTTGCGTGGAGGGAGAGTGGGGAACCATTTAGGAAAAGTACTCACTCTACACCCCACCAAGTTTCAAGACAAAATCTACCCATTATCCGTAGTCCAGTCTATTACGAGAGTGACGTCTTAGATCAATGGTATTAAACATTTTTCGCTCGCGTTTGCCCCAACCCCCAAATATAATTTATCTTCAACGTCGTAGCCCCATAGTTATTGATGCGTAACGCAAGTTAAATATATTTGGTAATCGAGATTGAAAATAATTAAAATAAATAATTAAAGCCACAGTACTGTACTTTTGTATTTAGTACAAAGTCTTACTAACCGTTCGGCTTATACGCTTAAGTCCTAATCACGCTAATGGGTTAGGAATTGGGAAGGTTGAATTTAGAATAAGTGAACACGTATTTGGGTGGAGGGAGAGTGGAAAATCATTTAGGAAAAACCATCCCCATTTCACCCGAGCGAGATTCGAACCTTGATCTCCCCGTCCTAGGCAGTCGAGCTCAACACGAAACTAGAGCGTTAGCTAACTACTCCACCTAGGCGGGTAAAGTAGTTTATTATATAATAAGTTTTAAATGTAAAATATATAATTTTATGTGTGCACTTAATATATATATATATATATAATTTACGTCCCCCCTAAGGTTTCTTAGTGCACCCCCGGGGGGTACGCATACATCAGGTTGAATATCACCCACTAAACTCTGCCCTAGACCATTTGACCACTGAAACGGGTCCCTGGTCTCCAAGTTATTCATGGTGCAGTTTGGCGTGTTTGTGTGTCTCGTAAGGTCTGATCACGAATCTTACGTCATCATTTGGTGCACAATCAGGAAACTACTTTGTACATAATTACTGTGCCTTCCAGGAACACTGGTTGCGGCTCACCTTGGCAACTCAGCAAAGGTCAAGTCCACACAATGTTAGTACGAGCTACTGAAGTTGTTCTTTGGCATTTCAAGAGAGACGAATAGCCATGAGAGGTTTAGACACGAGTTAAAACTGGTAAATACGTGTAGTCTTTGGCTACTTACTATCTAATGGGAAAACGGGGCAGGATCGGTGCTACATACGCCAGCGTTACTCTGGTTCAGGTGTCATTCAAGGAAGATTTTATTTAAATGCAAGGGTTTTTCGATGCAGGTGCTAGTAGGTATTATTTAAGTGCAAGTGTTATTCCAGAATAGGTTTCATATCAATGCAGGCGTTATTCCAGTACATGTGTTATTCCAGTTCATGGGTTATTCCATTTTATGTATAGTATGATTTTGGTAGGAAGAACAGTAGAAGTTGGTTACTAAAGTTACCAAAACAATTTTATTAGATTCATACATCAAGTTATGTTATCTGCAGCTGTTACTTTTTATAGATATTACCAATACCTATAAAATAACACTAATAATATGGTAAAATGTTATCAATGTTGACCACAATAAAATATGATTGAATTTTCTCTACTGTTCTTCCAACGAAAATCAGGGTATATGATTTCATTGCACATGTTAATTCAGAAGTGCCACAATATCCCTTTGGATATTTAATTATACTTGCAAGTTATAAACTCTAGTGTTTGTCTATTTATTTCGTTCACAGTAGTGTTGATAACTTCCTTCCACGTTGGAACCTTGTACTGCCCTGCGTCATCAATATCCTTCTTTCCCCGCAACGGTGGACATGAGAACAAAGGCATCAGTCTCATCTTGTATGGTATGTTGATTGATAGCGGGGAATTTGCTGATTAAACCTCGGCCAAGTTCACAAGGTTGTTTTTTAGTTTCTCTATATTTATTTACGCAAGTGTGAGTGCACTTACACTAAATTATACCGTCCTCATCCTTGCCATGTTAGCAGTAGTGTAGTCAAGGGTGAACTCGGAGAGTCACCGTTCCCCTATTTTTTCATTGGCCCATGTTTAATATATCTCGCTTCAGTGGCCACGTGGTCTAACGCGCTACTCTTGCAGTAAGCTATACTGCCGATTACGGGGGGAGAGAGGTTCAAATATTGGTCGGGAATACTGAGGGTGGTTTTCCCCTTAATGGTTTTCCACTATCCCTTCATGCAAATGCGGGTACACTTCCTATTAATATAACCTTCCTAATCCCTAAAGCACGTTAGCGGAATTAGCACATAAGCGTATAAAACCAAACGGGTAGTAAGACGTGTTGATTTATATATATAAATCCCTCCTCCACCCTCACACACACACGCACACGCACACACACGCACATTCTTTCACGGACAAAAAGCGAAAAGCGTTGGCTTACATATTATTGACAGCAAATAGTATTAAATTAACTCGTCCCTGTTATACTTTAAATGTTACATGAACAAATAGTTATATTGTTTTAATGTTTATTTTTTCGTCACCCCTCGGGTGTGATGGTCAACAATTTGCACTCAATATTTTGATAGATGTCAACGTTTCAAAACCCTTGAACCCGAAAAGGTGGTTTTTGCAATGCCGTCTGTTATTAGGACTAAAGCCAAAACCATTTTAACTTTCAAGCCAAAACTTGGTATTTAAAGTTTTCATAGTGTTCCCCAGAAAGTCATTTTATTGAAATTATTTCGTAATCCTAAAATTAAGGGAAACTTAAGGAGGAAAGGAAAAAACTTATTTTCTAAAATTTGGCTCGAACAATTTTGATTAATTCTCGGATCTATGCACCGCTTAACATTACAAACACCCGCTTCAGTGGCCTAGTGGTCTAAGGTACCTCGCGTTAGATTGGCCTGCTGATGACTGGTAGATCGGGGTTCGAATCCAGGTCGGGACTACAGAGGTTGGATTTTCCTAAATGGTTTCTCGCTTTCCTTCAACGCGAATGCTTCCTTTCTCATCGCTATCCCATTAAAGAAATTATCATTTATGCGTTTGGACAAAATGAGTAGTAAAACACTGTGATAAAAAATACTAACTAATCAGAGAATTTAGATTTCCCATGAAAATGACTTTGCGGATACTTTACTTCAACGGAAATTTCCAATTTTGATCATTCCTCCGCAATTATTTGAGATACAAAATGTATAGGCTGTAAGTATAATTTAAATAAAATAGTAAGAAAGTTTATGACATGTACAGTATTTTTTTTTATCACATAACTTTTGTTTACCTTTCTCTTTCCCTGACGTCCTTAGATGAGAAAATGAAGAGAGCTATGATGATAAGGTTAACGCCATATGGAGCTTGGTGTTCATATTTTACGATAAATTTTTATTTAGCACGGCGTCTTACTACCCGTTCGGGTTATACGCTCTAAGTACTAATTACACTAATGGATTATGAATTGGGAAGGTTTACTCAGAGGAAGTGAACCCGCATTTACGTGGAGGGAGAGTGGAAAACCATTTAGGAAAATCCACCCCCAGTTCACCCGACCGAGAT
>CABFOV010000618.1:161344-174168 GCA_902141375.1 Timema poppense | reverse complement strand
GTAGTTTCGGAGCCTATTCATTACAAACAAACAAACAAACAAAAAATCAAATCTTTCCTCTTTATAATATTAGTATGACAAAGAGGGCATAAAAAATAATATTAAAAATATTATAATACTAATATTAATAATGATATTCATATTTTTAATATTTCATTTGTGTACACTTCATGTGAATGTCAAGTTATACTAAATTTCATCCCCATATTATTCATTAATTAGTTTACCTTAACAATGGAAAGCAAAACGCATAAAATAGCAATTTTGACCCATTATAACTTGTCAATTGTAATCATTTGAAATCAATGACTCCCTATTATGATTATACACTTGTTATAATAATGAGATACAATATTCACTGTCGAATGACCTTAATCTCGGGCAGAAACTCTTATGTCAGATCGGTTTTATGCTTCCATTTCTTGACAATTATTAGCAAGATTTGAATGAGCAAAATATACTTTTATTTTAAATATTATTTTGTTTTAATACAAGTTTGATGAAATTATTTCACTCATCTCAATTTTTATATTAGTGGCTCCTCTATAAATTTTCTTTGGTGTAAATACATCAGCTACAGCAAACATTACACTAACAAGGGAAAAAAACACTTTACAAATGAACGTTATCCACTATTAAAATTATTTGTTCCAAAAAATGTTGTTGCCACCGGAAATTTTTCACAATAATAAGCCAAATTAAAATTATTTAACAAAAAGAAAATTAAATATATTTTTGATCCTATTCTGAGAACTACATAAGTATTGAGTGTTTATATTACTTAGTACTAGAGTAATTTGTAATTCATATGTTTATTTATATTCGTATCATGAGTATGCTCATTAAGTGCAATTTAAATATTTCAAAACAATCAAACCTGAAGATGTGGATATCTAAGTAAGTTCCAAATTTGATATAAATCCATCCTTTATTTCAAAAGTACCTAATAAATAGCGGAGGAAGGCTATGTTCATAGAAATAAACACGATCATAGATTACATTTAATTCCTACCACATGTAAAAAGGCTAGAAATAAAACCCAGAAGCATAACAGCAGATCTAATATTTATTGTTATCCAAGCTTGTCAATAAATCTTATTAGTCTGGTGAGACTTTGGCCCTTTTCATTTGGCATGGAAGTACAGAGCCATGTGAACAAACTGTTTTCTTCAAGAATTTTTATTGTTTTACAATTTTCTTTTCGGAAACTGTTCAAGTATGGAATCATGTTTATTAAGTTTTAATTTTTATATACACACCTCCTATATCATTTTAACAGTAATCAAATATTTATAATTTTGACATTTTTCAATAGAAAACTGCCGTTTGCATAACAACAAATAAGAAAATGTAACACCTAATAAACATTGATACATCATCTTAGAAGAGGTGTTGAAAATATTACTATAAAAATTTCAATCGTTTTTGAGAAAACTGATATTTCCCAAACGTATTATTTTCCCGCAAGACCTGTCTAGTAGCTAGCGCCATCACGCTTTCCGTGATCCATCTGTTCTTGTCGGCGCGAAAGGATACTTTGGTCAGTTGTGAAGCCACGCCAAGCCTTTAACCCTCCCGCCCACCATCCTACAAAACAGGTTTCAGACTTGTACTCGACAGGGCCAAGGGCCTTAATACACACGCTGGAAATAGCAACATAGGTAAGCAAACAGGTATCTATTTACCTCCCTATTGGAAAAGGAAATATCGGGGTTAGAATCATGATCAGGTCTAATGAGGTTTGTTTTTCTTAATTTATTTCCCACTCTCCTACCAAATTACGGGTAATTACCTCTAAAATTCTTCTTTACTCTTCCCTGTCCCATTAGCGTAATCATTATACATGCGTATAACTTGAACAGGTAGTAAGACACAGTGATTAAAAAGAAAAGGAATTACCCCTCCACACGGAAAGTCAACAACCTATCAGAAGCGGGAACGAAAAGAGCAGAGGCGTGGTCGTGAAGGAATAGAANACAACCTATCAGAAGCGGGAACGAAAAGAGCAGAGGCGTGGTCGTGAAGGAATAGAAGGGGGGGGGGGATCACAAGAGAAAAAGTTTTCAATCCGCACAAACATAAACGAAGGTAGATTACATTATCGAATGGGAGGATCATCATTTTCTCGTTTATCTTAAACGTGAACGTATTCGGTAGTGGAGGGAGTACTCATTGATTCTTAGCCAGTAATCTATTTAATTGAACATAGAAGAAGGGGGACACAGAAACTATAATATAAAGAGTAGAAAAGGGAAGGGAGTGAGGTAGTAAAGAAAACACTCTTGAAAATCTAAACTTCTCTCTGGCACGGTATCCGAAACTGTTTCTGTGTTCTTTCGCGCTTAATAACGCGATTTTAACCTCCTCCTCACCTTTCCAAATCTTTTCTACCTCACCCCTCTTCCTATTCGTAACTCTTCCCTTTACTTTGGAAGCCTCCAAAACGAGAAGAATTTAGAATGAGTTTCTTTTCTCTCTCTCTCTCTCTCTTTCCGCGTGACATTCAAAACCCGCGGCTTCAAGCTCACTGTCATCAAGTCCGCTACATTAAGCTCATCAGCTATTCCTAACCTAGAGTGGAGGAGGCCTTCCACACCAAAAAGATTCCAGTTACGTTCAAACTTTCGTAATAAAAATGGTTCTTATAACTATGAAGTTATTACTGAGAGGAAAAGAGACAGGCGACTTTAATTCGTTTGCGTAGAAATTTAATATTTAAACAAGCTCTTCGACTGTCTTTGTCATCTTATAAAAAAACCCAATAAATTTCTTTACATTATCATATCTTTGGCTTTGTAAATATAATGTACCTATAATTGGTTTTATATTTAAGTACACTCCGTCTACCCTGAATTAATTAATATTAGCACCGCGTCTTACTACCCATTCAGGTTATACGCACTTACGCTAATGTGTAATGGTGGTGTGATTGTGAGATGAAATGGAGGACCTACAGTTTAACGTGGAATCCAAACCATGGTGGAGGCCTGGCATTCCACACATTCACAAGTTGTGATGAATACACGTCTTGTCTAATGTGAAGGAAGGGTTTGGTTGTCAGATAAATCTGTGCCAGATCGAGGATTGAACCCCGGATCCCCAGCACAGAACTCTGACACCTTACCCCTAGACCACCAGGTCACTCGTTTACCCTGAAATGTAGCAGTCTTTTACATGACTGATTACACTATAACCCTATCTTATAGGCTACACCATAATATAAGGTAAACGAAGGGCATATAATTAGACTTAAGTTAATTAATGTAAGATTTATAAACATATAATTACTAACTATAATCTTTCATTTTATTTTCTTCAAACTTTTGATACAAGTTCTTTGACATAAAAGGTAAATAAGAGGAGTAAATCTCTAAAAGAAAATGCACTAACAGTATCATGTAGAGAGGATGATTGAATCACAGTGGAAAACACATTTTCAAAACCACCCACTGCCTTCACTCTAGACAACTACGCTCAAATAATGTGAGTTTGATATCTTTACTCGCGTTGTACCTGGCTGCTGTTGACGGTGAGGTCAATGTTCGAATCCCCGATGGATGCTTAGAGGAGATGGTTTTTCGTATGGTGATATTAACAGTGGTTATTAATCGTCCTCTTTGCACCATAATGTGGATATATCTCCTCTAAGACAGTGATATTACATCTGGAGTCCTCATACCTCCAGGTATTAGTATTAGTATGTTAGTATTTATTTTATTTATTTATCTCCGTGTCTTACTACCCGTTCGGGTTATACCCTTAAGTATTAATTACTCTAATGGATTAAGAATTGAGAAGGTTGAATTAAGATGAAGTGAACCCGCATTTGCGTAGAGGGAGAGTGTAAAACCATTTAGGGAGAACCATTCCCAGTTCATCCGACCAATATTCTAACCTCGACATCCCCGCCCTCAACAGTTTAGCTCAACAAGAAACAAGCGCGTCAGCCAACTACGCCACCGAGGCGGGTCCACATTAGTAAATAAAGGTATTTGCCCTCTCGATGTTGCGAATGAATATTGTTGGTTTAACTCCACCCTAAAATTTAATTCATTAGGAACTTCGTTAATTTTTTACGTATATACATTTATTTCAGCCTCATCAAACTGTAGCTAATATTACCACGTGTTGCTGCCGCCAAAGTCGTAACCGGTCAAACCCCGATCATCAGTGAAACCACCCCAGACGCGCCCTAACCCAATGACTGATGGCTCGCCCAACTTCGCCAGCTGTATTCGCTGGTACCCGCGTTATCTCACCGCGGGCGGGGGGGAGGCATGAACCCATGAGGGAGACCGGGTGACCGGCAGAGCGAGATACCGGTTATCATCCCTGTAGTTGGTGAGGTTGCGATGAACACTATCGATCCTATTTTGTATGCGACGTCACCCGGCCAAGAGAAGGGAGTCTCGAAATTGGTGAAGGTGAAGAGGGGAAAGATATAGTCATCATAATAGGTTGTTAATACGAGCAAGATAATGTCGCCAATAACTCCTGGACCATTACTTTCACGGTCCTACAAAGTGTAAGGGGAGCAGGGGGGAGGGGGGGTTAGTGTAAAAAGGCCATCTTCTCCTCTTGTACAACACCTACAGAAGTAGTTTTACGAGGCGGGAGTATAAAATTGGTAAGTGAAGTAGAGGCAGGGGAAGTATTTACTGGGGTTTATGAGTCATCATTTTGCGGATAGTTAGTCATCAAGCAACCCTCCGGACGTAGGACGTATAGACCAGATCTGCACAATATACGCCCTGAGGCCCACTTGTGGCCCTCCAAGGGATATACCGAGGACCCCTAAGTACTTTATTTGTCACATCATAGATTTCGGTTAACTATGAGCAACTATATTTTATTATAAGATTCAACTTGAACAGTTTAAAATTAGAAACCATTTGCTACAGCTATGATATGAAAAATAAAACGGAGTGGCAGCATTCCTTGAAGAACTTTAAGATAAGCAAAAAGGTAGGATGGAAGAGAATGAATGCTAGATAATATCATACAGTTTTTATAACAACAACATATAGCAATTACAACCGTTCTTAAATGTTTGGTATGGAAGCATTTGAACAGGTTTTTATCTCCAAATTCTCCTAAAATACCCTTATGAAATTGACCAATATAAAATTACTGTCTATATTACCTACCATACGGAGAAAACTAAACTGAATCATCTACAAAAGCAATATCTTAAATTTATAACTTGATAAGCCTATCCTCGGTAAATTAGATTAAGAGAAAACTTCTGAACAGGTTTTTGTTTTAAAAATGCTCATTTTAAAGGTTAAAGATCCAAAATGTTGGCATAAATAATAGCTTCTAAATCCATTTCCAGCTTTTATGCTGTGTGTGCAGTTGCTCATCCACATACAAGTGTCACAGTAAATAGTTTTGTTGTAAGGACGTAAGATGGTGAAAAAAAGTTAATTGTGGCCCAAAGTGGCATAAATACTCTCTTTCTGGCCATTTATCTTACATAAGATGTCAAATTAACAGCTCTTTTATCTTAGATCCGCCCATTCAACGCACCCATAACCAAGTTTAATTCTAAAGTTAGCGATACGATAGTTCCGGCCAGTGAACGCTACCTTTTCATTAGTACTGCCTTTTAGTAGGAGTTACAATTTATAATCAGTGGGTAGGGATATATAACTCCTAAAAAAAAGATGGCACTCACGCAAATTGTATGTTCAATAATCAACACTAGCGTAGCACCAACTATTGCAGTAAGTTTTGTCATTTGTGCTACATCGGAAAGTGGAGGGCAGGGTCAGGTTGACTTCAACTTGACTCTACCCATTATTATGCCTTAAAACTCTAACACTTATGTAGCACTAACGCAAATTTTATGTTAACGGACCATCACTAACGTAGTGCTAGTGATTTAATTACATTGGATAATTAGTGGTTTAATTGGCGGGGCCTAGTTGACAAAGCTAGCTACACCCTGATTTTCGTTGGAAGAACAGTAGAGAAAATTCAAACATATTTTATTGTGGTCAACATTGATACAATTTTTACCATATTATTAGTGTTATTTTATAGGTATTGGTAATATCTATCAAAAGTAACAGCTGCAGATCACATGGACTGTCGTATGAATCTATTAAAATGGTTTTGGTAACTTTAGTAACTAACTTTTACTGTTCTTCCTACCAAAATTATACTATAGATATGTTCTTTGTTAACCCTGTAAGGTTACCTTCCATTATTTCACTATATTTAAAGATAGCAGCATAGTATATTCTGTGCAGGTAAGACTGGCACCTTTCAGGATAAAATGAGTGTACTTGTGATTCACGTCGTTACCATGGTGAGGGAGTTGGTTTAATAGTACGGGAGCAAGGGGTGGGGGAGACCTTTATGGTTTAGTATTTTGGATATATTCCCTCAATAGTAGATACCTCCTATATGGTATTGTGATCTAAAATATCATCCCAAATTTAAATGTATATGACAAGGACTAAGTCCATGCTTTATTGAGATTAATTTTCAATTTACTATAACTAGTTGTAAGGATTTATCAAGAATTATAGTTCGCAAAGTAATTAGCAAATATATAGGAAATGCGTACACCGGTAAATATGTAAAAAAAAAAAAAGAAGCTGTACACATGCAGCTAATGCACGCCCTAATTGGAGGGCACAAGGGCTAAACGTCAACCTCATCTCATGTGGTTTGCCCTTGACGAAGAGGTCGGGATTCATAACCCAGCTGGGTGTAATGAGGATGGTTTTACCCTAAAAATTTTCAAACTTACTCTTCATTCAAATGATGTTACACTTTCACTTGTTTTTACCTATTTACCCTGGTTAAAGTATTTTAATGCTGATAGCCCAGACAGGTGGTAGATAGGACACGATGCAAACAAATAGAATTTCATACACATACACACAAAAAAAAAAAATACAATTTTAAAATAAATTTATTTGACTAGAAGATAAAAGATAAAAGGAGAAAATAAAGTTTTAACACACTCCAACTCTCCAATTTATGAAAGACCCACACCGATGGGCATGCGGACAAAGGTATTAGTCTCGTCTAATCTGGTCGGCCGATGGAGATTCTAATCTCAGATGGAAATAGTAAGGGTATTTTTTTTAAATATTTAGTGTCCCACACCCCTTCCACAAAAATGCAGGTACAATTAAATTAGTTTGAATATCTTTATTATATTTTAGTTAGTTTGTATATATATATTTATAAATATATATATATTTGTAGGGTAAAAGTAAAAAATAAGCTTAGGTTTAGATGTATTAGTTTCTCTAAATATATTTATAATATACAGATACTTTCCATAATGAATAAAATATAGATGTATAAAATATATATATATATTTTATTTTCTTCATTAGGGAAGTGATCTGTATTATATATATTTAGAGAAACTACTAGCATAGCTAAACATCGGCTTATTTTTACTTTTACCCTATAACTTATAATATATAAAATGAAATGTCTGCCTTTTGTTTGTTTGTTGATTGCTCAATCACCCCAAACAACTGTACCGATTTGTTATACTGAAACCCGCCTCGGTGGCGTAGTTGGCTAACGCGCTTGTCGTGTTGGGCTCGACCGCTGAGGACGGGGAGATCGAGGTTCGAATCTCGGTCGGGTGAACTGGGGGTGGTTTTTCCTAAATGATTTTCCACTCTACCTCTACGCAAATTCGGGTTCACTTCCTCTCATTCAACCTTCCCAATTCCTAATCCATTAGCGTAATTAGTACTTAAAGCGTATAACCCGAACGGTTAGTAAGACGCGGTGCTAAATATTATTAATTAATTATACTGAAATCTCGCATGGATATAACTTGTGCGTCCGATCAGCATATAATGAATTACAAACTATGACCACCATTTTGTTTCAAGATAGCGGCTACAAAACCCTTATTTTTGACCTTTTTCTCAGCCTACGATTATTGGATTTTTATGTGATCAACTTTTAAAGGTTTCTAGATATAACTTATTACATTGGATATTACGGCCATCTTTTAAAAAAAGTGATAGCTGTAGAATACTAACTTTTAGCTTGTACAAAGCTCTATCTCATAAACTTTGGGAATCTTACAATAGGAACCAATAATCAATCATCATATAAATAAAATAGGATGTGTATTAGGTTGCTTATGTGTTTGTAGATATGTGTGTAGGTGTTATAACTCTAAAATCAAGAAACCTCGAAAACACACACACACACATATATATATAAATATATATATATATATATAAATTGAGCGTTGTCGGTCTGTTTTTTGATCAAATACGTCCTAAACCACTGTATACTTTTAGAATACTAGAAAACTGAAAATATGCCAGGAATATAGTGGGATTACTCATAATACCCCAGTAATTCCTTAATATTTGAGATTTTTAAGGGAGTTTGATAAAATGGCGGATGTAGAAATTTCCAAAACCTATGTTAAAAACTACTTCTCACTGAACCTGCTTCGGTGGCTGCATGGTCTAAGAAGGCAATCTAGAAATAAACTAGACTGCTGATGACAGAGACATCGAGGTACGAAACCCGGTCGGTTGTACTGAAGAGTTCTTTCTTAAATGGTTTTCCACTCTACCTCCGTTCAAATGCCGATACACTTCTTCTAAATTAAACCTTCCTCGTCCCTGGATTAGTAGCGTAATAAGTACATCATATGCTTACATCCTGAACATATAGTGAGACGCGGTGATAAAAATACTTAAAGCTGTTATATAAATAACCAAAATATATATTTGGAGAATACAATTAATTAATAGGCTTTTTTTTAGTGTCGCATTTTACTACTCGTTTGGGTTATTTGCTTCTGTAGGTTTACTAACTACGCTAATGGTTTTAGGGTTTATGATGATTACCTATATTTAGAGGAAGTGTACCCAATTTCGCGTGAAGGGAGTGTAGAATAACCATTTAGGAAAAAAACACCCACAGTACACTCGACCGAGATTCGAACCTTGATCTCCTCGTCATCGGCAGTCTAGTCTACTGCGAGAGTAGCGCCTTAGACCATGCGTCCACCGAAGCGGGTCTGTCTCTTGTTAACAAGATTAGAAACAGGAAACTATGTGTTAGATAAAATAGTTACCACGTAGGTGTGACTTTGTCAGGAAATATGTATTTCACAGGGTAAGTGCTTCTCCCATAGCAACGGAAGTAGAGTCATTAATACACCAACGTGACCAAACCTCTTCAAATGTCCAGACTCAACGTAAAAACTTTACACGGAAAAGACTGAAAATCCCCTTAGTTCACCCCTTTAGTCTCCCTAAAAAAAATACACCCCATATAACATCAGCTTGTTTCCCACGTGATCCAAACAACGCGAGATTGTATAGCATCCACCAGTAGTTAGAGAGAGAACAAAAAGGTCGGGGTGGAAGGGTGAGATGGAGAAAGGCCTACTGTTATTTGCATAATCTGGCGTTAAGATTACTTGTCCCCCAAAATCCAGGAGAAAAGGGTTTCCCGAGGAAATACTATCTCTCTCTCTACCCCCTTCTCCATACTCACTCCTCTAACCAACCCTTCACCTTAACCCTCCCGTAGCCAACACCCCACTAAAGCTAATACGATTTACATGTGGCTATTTCTGCGCGGCGCGAAAGTAGTCGTTTGAAATCCCTTCATGGTAAATTAATACGACAATCTCTTCCCCCTTCCTCCACCTCTCTTTGCCTCCTTTCCACGGTTCGACCTCAATGCTACTGTTTTATCAATTACCTAACCCATCCCCCCACCACCACCTTTTCATCCACCACACTTCCCGCCAACCGGTGTACAGCAAAACTGGATGGGAAGGACAAGGGATTTAGGGAATTAAAAGCGGTTATGAAAGTTGAAACATGGATATGGCATGGAGTTGGAAGAAGAGTGGAGGGAGGGGGTAGTGTGGTTTCCACCTAGTAGGATGTATAGAGTGACGAGGAAATGACCTATAATTGGTTCGTTCTGAACTTGAATTAGATCACGGCCGCAGTCAAGAGTTTTGAGGTTTGAGGACTCTTAAGAGACTTAAGTTTCTAAACCCCTTAGTGTATTTATTCTTAATTAGTTCGTTGAACACATGGTCTATTGTTATTTATTCAAGGAAGAATTTTTAACATGAAATTTCTTAAGGTGGAATAGAAGGTGACGCGACCTAGACGCAGATCGGAGGATAATACTAGAATGAACCTGAAAGGGAAAGATGTGTAATGAAGGGGTCTGGATGTAAATAACTAAAAATATTGGATCGGTGACATACTTTTGTAAGTGCGGCAGTGAACGCTCGAGTTCCTAACACCACATAGTGAGTAAATAAGAAAAAGAATGTGAGCTAGGGTCAGTATTTTTGCAGTACTTATTGCTAACAATTTTTATTTAATTACAATAAATAATATTCGTAAAATTATATAAAAAAATCTGATCACAGGAAGAATTGAAGCCAGGACCGTCAACTTACTATACCACTGAGCTATTCATGACTCAGAAAATGGTTTGGGTAATTCTTCACTCATAGCAAAAGACACAATTTGTGATGGACGTGTGGAAATCATAAGCTACTTATTGAGCTGCCATCGATACCACGACCACCGACAATTCACAAGTGGCTTTATGCAGCCCTTTGTACAAATGACATTGTGCATGTAAGCGAATATCATGGGGAAAGAATACGCTTGTACTATTAAATTGTAATTAACTATTGTAGCTTGTGAGACCCTAATGATCTTTAAGTTACTCATATGGCCGCATAAAATATCATATTCATCAATTTTGAAAGATGACTCATGGACACGGAACTCAAACCCGGAACCACCCACTTCGGTGGTCGAGTGGTCTAACGTGCTAATCTCGAGTTAGACTCAACAGCTTAAGACGGGGAGATCGGGGTTTGATCCCGATAGGGTGCACTGAAAGTTATTTTTCCTAAATGGTTTTCCACTCTCCCTCCACACAAATGCGGGTACACTTCCTCTAAATTAAGCCCTTCTAATCCCTAAGACATTAATGTAATTAGTACATAGTTGTATAACCCGAACGGGTAGTCTGACGTGATGGTAAAAACAAACGAAAACCCTTGGCTTAGCGTACCAATTAAAATAAATGAAATATTGCTTGGTGAGATTCTTTTAGTTTAATTTTCTACATATTATAGTACTATCAAAAGCTCTTAAATATCTATTAGGAATATTCTGGAGTTTGATGAGAACTTTTACTCTTAATTTAAAACATTTATAATCAAACTAGCAAAAGTATCCGGATTTTCTTCGCTTCAAACACACAGAAAAATAACTTTTCATTTTATTCATTCTGACCCAATTTTTAGTTAATTAAAAAAAATATAATACAGATTTTAAAGTTACAATTTTAAGGTGCACATGTTCGTGCACAGAGACTATTAAAATATTTCAATTCCAGCCCTCTGTGTGTGGTAGAAATCAGGCAAAGCTCATGACAAACACACAAACTCTTCATTTTATTAGCAAATATCCCGTTATATTTATAACCAATAATCAATAACTGTTGATAATACTATATCTATAAAATTAAATTAAAAGTATTTAGCTAAGTTATATTTTATTTATTTTAGACAAATAATCTTTTTGCTATAAAAACTGCAAAAATAATGACCATAGCTTGGGTTTACTTCCATCTCACCTTAACCGACCGAATCTATCGGTACCGAAATATAAATTAATCTAATTCTAGAACGGACAAAACACCCAGACTCCCGGGCGTTATATCATCACCATTAAAGGGGAAAGGCCAGTTTCACTGATGATACTATTTACGATTATGCTGAGAATAAAACTTGGGACCCTTCCTTACCTTAGTAGGCTGAAACGCTCCCAACTGAGCTGGTATTGGACTTCTCTAACACACACATACTGTTCCATCCCTCTCCCACACACACTCGCCTCCCCATTGCCCTCTGTACGCATACGGTTTTGTAAAACTCAAGAAATGTATGTCAACATAAATATACGTTTTCTTAAATTTAGATTACCCTTCCCTTTTACACCATTTTAAAACAAAGGCTAAAAGGGAAAAAAATATGTATAAAAATAGATTTATTCAGGAACTTGATAAAATCTTAAGAAAAAAACAAACCTTTTTACTTACTTTAACTTAAATTTTTACAGTTCAAACTTGAACTATCCATTTAAAAATGAAATCCATTCTTCTTGTTTTAATTTGCGCAAACAGTTAAAGAATTTTCTGCTTGATCTCTGGATGACAATTGGGGAAATTTTTCTCCATTGAAAATACTGCAAGCAAATTTAGTCTTTCTGTTAAATAAAATAACCGAAAAAAATTAATCAAATAGAATAGCTGGAACCAGACTTATAATATAATTCTACACTCTTCTACTCTTTAATCACATTCAAGAATATGGTACACGGTTTTTAAGCACAACACACGCTGAGTAAAAAACAACTTCCTTCCACCATCACGCCAGAGCCGGCACTGCGAGAGTAAGAGTGCTCTCTCTATCTGACAATCCCACCTTCCTCTCTACCCCCCTCCTATGTGCGCATGTGCACAGCAGTCAAACACCACGCCACTGGCACTGTGAAGCGCACAATTCCATACAAAGATTTTTGTATCTTTTTCATAAACTGGGGGATGGCTACTGAAGTACTACAAAAATAAAGACAGAATTAAAGAAAAAAGTACTCATTATATTAAACGTTATCGATAATATCAAGTGGAAATATGGGTGCTGCAGTTCCGCAGTGCCTATGCACGAGCCGCCACTGATGATGAGCATACATACACACACACACACACACACACACACACACACACACACACACACAACCACACACACACACACACACACA
>CABFOV010000618.1:140084-155712 GCA_902141375.1 Timema poppense | reverse complement strand
GACCTCGGTGGTCTTGGGGGTAAAGTTCTCACTTCAATACCTGTTGTTCATGGTTTCAAACCCAGCTGGGATGAACGGATTTTTCTTCATCAATAAAAATCCGTAGTACAACTTCTTTAAAAGGGTAAGTAAAGCCATTGGTCCCAATCGCTAAATAACCCTAAAAGGTATGTGAAAATATCTTTTCCGGCGAAATTAATAGTCCATTTCACTATCTCTCTCAAATACATTCTATTATTCTGAAATAATATGTCGGTTCAGAATGGTCACGTTAAATACCTAAAATAAGTTAAAATAATTATTATTAATTGAAGAAAATATTCCTGTTAACATGCCATTACACCCATGACAAATCTTCAAGAACTGTTGGGAATATTATGTGTAGAAAAATATACTAAAACTATTGAAGAAAGCAAAATATTGTTTGGTCAATAAATCTTTTTGTCATAAAAACCGGTAAAATGACGGATCTTAGCTGAGGGTCCCTTTTACCAGACTTTAGACTTGATTTTAACAATTGTGATTTTGCTACGCGCATAAACGGACCTCAGCTAACACACTAGCTTTCGGGGCCGGCCTGTAGATGATCGTAATGGCTTCGCAAATCAAATGAGGTCAACATGAAGTTAATGTTTATTTGTCCACTCTATAGTTTTGTAGTGATCTTGTAGTGGCGGCGTTGTTGGTTAAAATAATAACACTTCATTTATTTAAATTCCTATTTATTATTCACTTGCACAAATTCTTTAGCTAGTGTGTTAAATTAATTAACTAGGTAATATATTTAAATTACTATTTATTATATTGTTTGGCCTCTAGTATTTCACTTAATACATGTCACGCGTCTTAAATAGTGTGAGAGTGACCGTCAATAGATTTAAGACAAATTCACAATATCAATTTCTCTAGCCGTGATGTAATATAATTACTATTGATTATAACGTCTATTTTTCCATCCTATTAATTCGACCCACGGCGAATACCCGAGCGGCTAACGCGAGGTGTTGATCAAAGATTCACAAAACTTGACTCCCAAGAAGAGTTGACCCAGGAGCGTCCTTGGCCTAAGCCTGGTGAGACAAGAGTAACGAGTTTCCTAATCGACTTAACTGATATTTTTTTAAATATCAGGAAAACACACCTTTGGTCCTCGTGACCCAGCATGGACGAATATCCTAACTGTCCACCAGATCTATTACGGTCGCATGCAAGGGAAGAAAACCACCCCTCTTAACAGATTTAGGAAGCTATTGTTGGACCGATGGTGACACTCACAATATTCCTTAATACAGTAGCCCCATGGCTTCTTTGGTGCTGAGTGACAGTTCACAGCTGACTTCTGACAGTCAACATTTAGGTATATACCTAAATTTTGACTGTCAGAAGTGATAGTTGCTAAACACAGGTTTTTGCAGATCATATGGTTCGGCGTAGGGATATATAATTGGTCTGGTAGCTTTTCAAAGCCGTCAGCTGTCAGCTGTGAGCTGTCACTCAGCACCAAAGAAGACATGGGGCTACTGTGGATGACTAGAAGGTTATTAACTTTGACATCCCCGTTACCGCATACAAGATTGCTAAAAACATCTTATTTTCTACCGTGTTAGTTAAGATTTGCAACAATTTTACTAAATTTTCATTTAAAATAAATGCTGGTTTAAAGTCAAAAGGATCTAAACAGGTGAATACTTCGAAAACAAATGCGATTACAAAGATTATGAAATACAAAACAATAAATATTACAATAGAATAGAAGACGATTCATTTAGTTATAGTGTGAAAAATTAGATATATAATATATTTAAATATAATAAACAATTTAAATAAACATGAAATTAAGTCATTAATGACCTACTTCGGTGGCCGCATGGTCTAATGCGTCACTCTCGCAATACATTTGATCACCAATGACAGGGAGATCGGAGTTCGAATCCCGGCCGTGTGTATTGAGGGTGCTTTTCCCTAAGTGTTTTTCCACTCACCCTCCACGCAAATGCAAGTACACTTACTTTTAAATTCAACCTTCCCCAACCTCAACTCTTTAGCATAATTAGTACATATCTTATGTGTGTAACCCGAAAAGATAGCAAAATATGGTGCTAAAATAAAGGAAAAAAGAAAGTAATTAATTATAGAGAGGTTTCTCAAATGGATTTCTAAGTTTTTTCCACATTTTTTTGTTAAAAAAGCTAGTTCAGGTAATAATACGTTTATAAATACTATGATAAAAATTATGTGATTATGTTAGTTGGCCTTTTAATACACAATTTTTTAATACATGTTCTTGCTATCCTGAGTAATTAATTACTGATATATTAATGAAGAAAGGATTAAGAGCTTAGAAATTAGAGGAAAGATAGCCACGTTTGCGTTGAGGGAGAGTGAAACATAACTTAGAAGAAAAAGTAGGCCTAAATTCGAATTATATTTGAGGCCACACATCCTTGTCAATGGCGATTTAGTGCGACGGGAATACAATGTCTTGAACCGCTCGACCAACGTTGACAGTTTTGATCCAAGAAGTTGGGGATTCACCAGCCGGGTGCATAGAAGGCAGTTTACCACATGGTGTTCTTATCAATCTCTCCACAAGCCAACACTTGTGCATTTCTTTAAAATGTTAGGCATGGAGCGTTAATAGAAAAGTTATTATAAAATATTTTGATTTAAAAACATTATAATTTTTGTTCACTATGGATGTAAAACACGGTCTCCTACCTTACATGATGAAACAATTATTTAGGGTGTTCGAAAACAAGGTGTTTAGGAAGCTATTTGCTCCAAAAGGAAATGCAGATATTGTGGAGTGGAGTAGGTTACATATTAATGAGTTGCATACGTGGTATTCATCACAGATATAGAGCGTGAATGGGAGGATTTAGAAGAGGGTTCAGGGTATTGAACTGGTAAGAGACTACTGGAAAGACCTATACGCAGATTAGAGGATAATATTAGAATATAACTGATAGAGATAGAGTGTAATGAGGGGTCTGGGTATAACTAGCTAGAGATAGGGATAGGTGGCGTACTTTTGTATGTGCCACAATGAAATTTCGAGTTATCAATACTATCGATTTAGTAAGAAAATAAGTATTTATATTTTTATTTTTAATCTGTAAATAGCGACTATACCTTTAATAAAACGGTGACCTGGTGGTCTAAGAGTAAAGTGTTAGACCTCTGTGCTAGGAGTCCAGGGTTCAATCCTCGGTCTCGGCACAGTTTTATCTGATTGCCAAACCCTTCCTTCACCTCTGACAAGACGTGTATTAATCACAAATTGTGAATATGTGGAATACCAGGCCTCCACCGTGGTTCGGATTCCACGTTAAACGTGGGTTCTCCATTTCATCTCACAACCACCCTACTATTACACATTAGCGTAAGTGCGTATAACCCGAATGGATAGTAAGACGTGTAACTATTAATATAATAAAACGATGCTCACGTTAAGTTTTCGATTATTGTGATTTAATGTCTTAAATTTAATTTAATTTAATTTAAAACAATAATAAAATACAATTAGCGTGAAAAAGAATACAATTTTATACAATTTTAAATTTACTATCATTAAAACATACCTTCACTCTTACTGTTAAAATTAATCGGGTAAAAAAATATAGTGATGAATTCTTAGGAACTAAAGCTCCATTATCTTTCATCATAATAATAACATGCCAACACCATCTTATAAAAAAGCATGCAAAGGCAATATTTAAACAAATTAAACCCAGAAAATAAATCTCAACTCCCACCGCCTTGCCATCTTCACTTTTATTACCTTCCATATAATTTGCATATGAATATGGTGGGGAAGATATAATCAGAAGAGTACCTTCTCTGGTGAAGAGGTGGGGAGACAAGATGATGCTAATATTTAAAGAAATTTGGTCGGTAGTAGGAATTGGGGCTATTTTTTTTTTACTATTCTAATATAGTAAGATAATATAGTATGTATAAAATTGTTTATCTTTGTTAGTTAAAACCATGACTTTAGTTTTATATTGGCTTAATCTTTTTTTAGTTCATCACCTTACTAGCCGTTTGGGTTGTCCATATATTCACTAATTACCAGTTTTGGGGATGAGGAAGGTTGAATTTAGAAGGAGTGTACCCGCAATTGCGTCGAGTCAGAGTGGAAAGCCATCTATGATGAAACACTCTCAGTACATCCTACTGGGATCGAGCCCCAATATCACTATCATTGGCAATCTAGTCTATTGCGAGAGAGACACCTTGGACCATGAGGCAACCGAGTCTATTGTGAGAGAGACACCTTGGACCATGCGGCAACCGAGTCTATTGCGAAAGAGAGACACCTTGGACCATGCGGAAACCGAGTCTATTGCGAGAGTGACACTTTGGACCTTGTGGTAACCGAGTCTATTGCGAAAGTGACAACTTGGACCTTGTGGCAACCGAATCTATTGCGAGAGTGACACCTTGGACCACGCGGCAACCGAGTCTATTGCGAGAGTGACACCTTGGACCATGCGGCAACCGAGTCTATTGCGAGAGTGACACCTTGGACCATGCGGCAACCGAGTCTATTGCGAAAGTGACACCTTGGACCTTGTGGCAACCGAGTCTATTGCGAGAGTGACACCTTGGACCATGCGGCAACCGAGTCTATTGCGAGAGTGACACCTTGGACCTTGTGGCAACCGAGTCTATTGCGAGAGTGACACCTGGGACCATGCGGCAACCGAGTCTATTGCGATAGTGACACCTTGGAACATGCGGCAACCGAGTCTATTGCGAGAGTGAAACCTTGGACCATGCGGCAACCGAGTCTATTGCAAGAGAGACACCTTAGACCATGCGGCAACCGAGTATATTGCGAGAGTGACACCTTGGAACATGCGGCAACCGAGTCTATTGCGAGAGTGAAACCTTGGACCATGCGGCAAACGAGTCTATTGCGAGAGAGACACCTTGGACCATGCGGCAACCGAGTCTATTGCGAGAGTGACACCTTGTAGCATGCGGCAACCGAGTCTATTGCGAGAGTTACATCTTGGACCATGCGGCAACCGAGTCTATTGCGAGAGTGACACCTTGTAGCATGCGGCAACCGAGTCTATTGCGAGTGTGACACCTTGTAGCATGCGGCAACCGAGTCTATTGCGAGAGTTACACCTTGGACCATGCGGCAACCTAGTCTATTGCGAGAGTGAAACCTTGGACCATGCGGCAACCGAGTCTATTGCGAGAGAGACACCTTGGACCATGCGGCAACCGAGTCTATTGTGAGAGTGACACCTTGTAGCATGCGGCAACCGAGTCTATTGTGAGAGTTACACCTTGGACCATGCGGCAACCGAGTATATTGCGAGAGTGACACCTTGTGACCATGCGGCAACCGAGTCTATTGCGAGAGTGACACCTTGGACCATGCGGCAACCGAGTCTATTGCGAGAGTGACACCTTGAACCTTGTGGCAACCGAGTCTATTGCGAGAGTGACACCTTGGACCTTGTGGCAATCGAGTCTATTGCGAGAGTGACACCTTGGACCATGCGGCAGCCGAGTCTATTGCGAGAGTGACACCTTGGACCATGCGGCAACTGAGTCTATTGCGAGAGTGACATCTTGGACCATGCGGCAACCGAGTCTATTGCGAGAGTTACACCTTGGACCTTGTGACAACCGAGTCTATTGCGAGAGTGACACCTTGAACCTTGTGTGCAACCGAGTCTATTGCGAGAGTGACACCTTGGACCATGCGGCAACCGAGTCTATTGCGAGAGTGACACCTTGGACCTTGTGACAACCGAGTCTATTGCAAGAGTGACACCATGGACCTTGTGGCAACCGAAACGGATGATGCTTTAGTATAATACCCTTTTGGGTTACGCTAATTACGATGGTTAAATAAGGATTGGAAGATACAATTTTAGAGGAAATTTAACCGCATTTGTGGGAAGGGTGATTGGGGAATTCAATTAGTTAAAAAAAAACACCTTTATAACACCTGCCTGGGAGATTGTATTTGTAGTTTTGTGATATTTGAGTAAATTGTAAGATAAGTTTAACTAATAAGGGATGATTAACGGGAAGATTATGAACCAACTGACTTAATCAGCAAATGATGAACAAAATAACTTAGTTATAGGGCAGGCATAACATCCAGTCTCCCAATCTGTATTATTCATTACTGTGAAAGGTAACGCCAGGTTTTACCAATAGTAATTTATTTAGCTAAAATGTTAATCAAACTCACAGCCCTTAGTTCAGTAGGTAAACGCTCTACTGACTGATCTCAGGTGTCAAATAAATTATTAGGGAAGACAATCAGGGCTTTTAATATATCTTAGTTCAGTAAAAGGTGGGGCTTAAATTACATCCATTGATTTTATCACCACATCTTAATACCTGTTCAGGTTATAGGTCTTAAAATATGTCTTTATTTGTATATGGGCTCGTGTTGAGTGTTTCCCAAGATTTTCCCCGGTATTCACACAACACAATATAAAAATGAGCCGATACAATGTGATACGGATAATGTGCACCAACATAAAAAAAATACTTACTGAACCGAAATTTTGCAATGCGGACGATGTGTACCAAACATTAAAAAAAACACGTTTTAAGCTGAATCGATGGAAGACGGGCAGGTGTGCCCCACCCTTTATACGGATCTTTATTCGTTAAGACCCCAAACTGATCCTATTAAGTTATGTTAACCCCCCTCTCACCCAAGTCATTGTCTGAGACATACGTGCTCCTTTATTACGCAAAATCACCTAGTCTAATTCAGATTAGCCTACTACTTAAGTTAATGTCTTGCTACTCAGCTAATTGCTTAGACAAATATCTATCACACAACCACGCTCCCCTTCTCCCCCCTATTACTCGACAGTTTGAAAACCTCAACCAAGCTTTGAGGGAAGCTCTCTCTTAATTGCCTAAATCTTAAGTTAGGGGACTGTACACCTTGTTTATCATTATTATATCTCTCTCTTGTTTAGGAAGTGCCGGATTATTTTCTAATTACTCTTAGTATTAGAAGCGAAAAATATATATTCAAATTGCTTAACATATTAAGGTTTGTTTTCAAGATTGGTATTTGTTCAAACCATACACTGGGGATGAAAGGGGACACGAGTTAAGATCAAATTTTAATTTTTTAATAACAACAAATATTTTTAGCCAAAATGAATAAAATATTTCTCCAGTAGATATCATTAAATTAATTTTATAAAAATAGTAATACCATCAGCTCTTTAATATTTCTCATAAACATATTTGGATTTGAAATAAACATTTTTAATAAAATGAATAATTCAGTCAAAATTTCGTGAAACATATGAAAAATATTCAAAGACTCTTGAGATTACTATGTCTAACAAAGGAAACTAGATTATTGTTTCTTCTGGAGAAATTTTTTATTTATTTTGTCAAAAAAGAAAAAAAAGAAAAGAAGAGGTATTTTGTTGTAAAACTTACAAAAATTGTGACCTTAATTTAGTTACACTCCTTTCAACCCCATCTTAAATTCGTCAATATTTACAATTTCATTACGGTGTTCCATTTTCACTTTTGGCG
Organism: Timema poppense; assembly: GCA_902141375.1. Taxonomy (NCBI): domain Eukaryota; kingdom Metazoa; phylum Arthropoda; class Insecta; order Phasmatodea; family Timematidae; genus Timema; species Timema poppense. The sequence continues at coordinate 148,164 of CABFOV010000618.1, read as the reverse complement.
AAAAGTGATACATTTCCTTTTGGCCACCCTCCTCTTTCCTATAAATTCATGCTAAGCCACTAGTTTTTTTTATTACGCACAAGAAAGATAGTAACTAACAGGAATTCCTACGTGAGGGTGGTGACACGAGTGGCAGGGGTTACTGGCGGCCCCCGCCACCCTCTGGGGCTTTCCACCTGACCAAGTCTAGCCTAACCTAATCAAACCTAACCTAGAAATACTCGTTTTTGTAATTTAGTTAACATTTAGACTGAGAAGGTTGAATGGTTTGCTACGCAACCGTGGGCCGATAATATTATCAAATTAAGGCTAGGTTGGCATAGCAAACATGGCGTGTCCACAAGATAGACTCCTCCTCATATGTTAAAAGCAGATAATGTTCTCCAGGTACCCACGTGTTCGCAATCAGGACGACATCTTATCACAGAGGTGATCAAGACGCTATAAGGGATTCTAAACTTAACTTGTAAACGGGCAGGAAATAAAACGAGGGGCTATGATAGTCATTCATTTGTGTTATTATTATTAGCACCACGTCTTACTACCCGTTCGGGCTATACGCACTTATACTAATGTGTAATGGTAGGGTGATTGTGAGATGAAATGGAGGACCTGCAGTTTAACTCCAAACCCCGGTGGTGGCCTAGTATTCCCCACATTCACAATTTGTGACAAATACACGTCTTGTCAGAGGTGAATGAAGTGTTTGGTAATCAGATAAATTTGTGCCGGGAATGAGGATTGAACCCCGGACCCCCGTACAGAAGTCTGACACCTTACTCCTAGACCATCAGGTCACCTCATTCATTTGTGTTTATATATATATATATATATATATACTGTATAACGATTGTCATATCCCCTAGCGTATATTTAATATGTATAGCCTGACGTATGAATAGGTGAAAGTATATATTATAGTAATTTTTATAGCTGGCAGATAAGGCTATTTTTAATAAAATTGATCTGAATATTTCAGAGTTGACTGAGTGTACATCGTACAGTACATACCAACGTATTCTCAATAAAATGTGATAAAAACAAATTTATATAAAATAATTAAATGTAATATAAAAATGGTTATATTATACAAGAATCATTGAGATAAGAGTCAACTTAAACATTAATGATTTGTCAGAATATATTAATAGATTATTTAAAAGTACACCGTAAATATTACACAATAAAAACAGTTTTGTACAGGCTATAACAAATTAAATGTTGACTACAAAATTAGTTTGATAGTAAAAAAATAAAGTTTTTTCCCCGTTATATTATGGTAGCCTTTACAAAAGTTTTTTTTTATATGAATCGACTCATGGTTAGCAATGATTCATTTGATGATGCAGTCACAACATTGCTTAAATGATAGAATATTATTTTATTCTGATTCATTTCCCATTAAATAATGATACAACTTTCAAAAACCATTTTGAATAAAAACATACGTTTGATATGACTTAAACAAACGTTTGAATTTCTAGAGTAAAAAGGTTGCGATTGGTAATAAGGGGCATTGGGAAATGGTTGACCAAGAAAGAGATAGAGGGATGAAAAAACGTTTTTAAAAAAAGAACTCACAAAGGGGCGGGGGGAGGAGGGGACATCCCACTGACGGGCTTCCAGCCCGCATCTGTAAGTAGACTTGTAAATCTTGGGAACCTTAGAAGCGAGGAACTGCACACCAATTACAAACTCTGTTCCCTTTCCTCTTAGCTTTCTTTCACGCTTTACGACGGAAAAAAAAAGTGTTTAAAAGTGAGTGGAGTGGGTGGGGGGAAATAAATGAGTTGAAATAGGGAGAAAGAAAACACTAATAAAAAAAAGTGTATTCCTCCATATATCGTGACCCATACACAGGAGAGAATTAGATGGGAAAGGGTGGGATTTCTTTTTTTACGGTAATCCCTATGTGCATGGTCTGAAACCTATATAGTCTCGAAGAAGTTACCCCTAAAGACCGCTATTATAAAGCTGCAGAAGATTATGATGGTATATTATCCTGGTTAGATGATGATCCATCCTTATATTACCGTACATTATGGCCATAACAGACACACCGCCACATACCCTCTATGCAAAGCTAAAACCCCTACCACCCTACCAACTAACCCACCCATGGCTTAAACAGCTCTCTTTTTTTATTATTATCTTGCCCTCTCGAATCATTTAGAAATCACAGCCGGAAGGAAACTAAGATTTTTATATATATATATACTATTATAAGTATTGAACATGCACTTTCTAAACCGACTGATTATATCACCACATATAGTTTTAAATAATAACGTTAGTAAAGAGCAGAAATACCCAATACTACAGCAGGAAATTTATCACTGTAAAATCGGGGAAACCCCGTTTTATAACTGGTACATTTTTCAGCCCGACCTTGAATTTAAACCGGTACCCTTATCTAAGTAAATAGACACGATACCGGGTGATCCAATGTGTCAAATAAATTGATTTTAAATTAAAGACAAACATAATTCATAGAGCGCGAACATTTCTACCGAAATGATGGTCCTTTCTGAACATAAAATATATTTTCAAAAAGAGAATGTGAACCAGATGTTGATAACATAAAAAAAATAAAACATAAAGTTTCATTAAGAAATTTAAAACATTACTTAAAATTGATCAAAAGTAATTAGAAATTATAAACAAAAACACATAACTAATTTTTAAAGAATAAAATATTACTAAATAATATCCACGAAATGAAAATACTTTCACAATTATTACACTCTTAAGATAAACAGTGATTAAGAAATACAGCAGGCCTGCCTAGAAGTAATAGATATCCTCTCACAACACAACCCTTTTCAGTTTAATTTAAATTTCTCACCATAACCTTTCCAACCATGCAAGTAAATTGTACAAATTAATTTGAAAACTAGATTATTTTCTTAGTTTGACAAGCTTATGGTGGAAAATAGTTAGTGTTTGAGTATTCATGCATTTAAGAAACATTGACATATTAAAAAAATAAACTTATTCAAAGTTATTGTTTAAAATCCTGCAAAACATGATTATATGATCTAAAAATTAAAAAAACTCACAAAAATTTACCAAATAAAAACATGTCCACAACCAGTGGGACATGAACAGAATTTATATTATGCCTAAACAATGTCTGTGATTAACTATATAAAAAAATTGCATGTCATTAAATCTTGATCCTAGTGATGACCAAACTTATTTTTTCAAGAATGAACAGCTTGGATATGATAATAAAAAAGGTTTTGTTGTAATTTGAATTTCCGTTTTAATTATTTTAATTTAAGACCCTTACTTATACAGTTCGTTATTCGAAATCTTACCTCTTCTGCCTTTGATTCCTGTGGCTAAACTAATTTTACATGTTAAAAAAAATCGTGTACATGCATCACCTCCACCGGACTCATGTATGCCAATCGCAAAATTATTTTTTCCTTTCTTCATGCTTACTACCTGCCAGAACTGTTAGATTACTTAACTAATGAGGAATGAAGCACGAGGGAGGTAGAATGATATACCCGAATTCACGCAAAGGAAGAGTGGAAAACTCATTAGAAAAAAATAAACTGAATACCACAAGCAGGGATTCAATCCTCAACCACTTTGTCATCAGCAAACCAACCAAATCGAGAATGAGGATTTTTGAATGTGGCCATTTTAATCATCATGCTCTTAGTAGTTTTCGAAATTTTCTAGCTTGTCACTTAAAATTCCGTCATTTGGAAACAAGGGAATAAGAAACTACTCACCCACTTCATTTGCCGATTGGTCTTAGTGGCTGTTATCGCAGTTGACTAAACTGCTTTTGACGAAAAGATCGAGGTTCACATCTCAATCTAACGTACTGAGTGTTTTTTTCAGGATGGTCTCTCTTAGAAAATTCAATACCAAGGAAATTTGGTTTCTTAAATAATTCTTTCAATGGGATGTATAATTATAATCAAGTTACTATATAAATATTTCGAACGTAATCCAGTATATATGAAACTTTAAAATTCTGAACAAACATTTTATAAATCATCATCAGTGAAAGTCATTCCGGCATCTACTCGTTACCAACACGAGTAACGAACATTTGTTTTTTAATTTTATTTCCATACTTTCCTTTTATTAGTTTTGGAAAAAAGATATAGAATAGTTTTTTTCTTAAATTTAATAACCAAAATTATTAAATTCGTTCTCAATCGCTCGAAAAGAAAGAGAAAACGAAAACTTCCCTCAAAAGTATTTCAAGTATTAGAAAACTTCGAGTTTATCCTTTTAACCCCCTTCTATCAGCGAAACCCTTCTTCTCAGATTTCAACTTTTCAACTGTAATTATACCATATTAGTAAACAAGTTGATAAAAACAAAAGCTAAAGAGAGATGAGAAGCGGATTATAAGATTGTCGCTAAATTACAATCTTAAAAGTTTGCCGCAAAACTTCCTTTATACCTTATTAAAGCAACTAAAGGAGTGGCGTGGAACTCATTGAAAAGTTTTACGTTGTTTAAAACCAGTGTTATAGTTAAAAAATAATAGCAGGGGTGTTGTGGGGGGAGCGCAAATACATCTCTAAAAAGAACAATAATCACACGTGCAAAGTGAGTTTTCAATATAATTATTTAAGGTAGTTTTATACAAAACAAAATAAAAAATGATTTAGTGCACCGCACAGAATTTATCTTTTTTATCTTAATATAGTAACATTTACTAAAACTCAATATTTTTGAAATGAAATTATATTCAGTAATACATTATTGCAGAAACAATCCACAAATAGCATACATGAAATAATATACATTTTTACATAAATATTGATTAAAGACTAAAGTTTCTGTCAGCCCAAGAGCATAGCAATCAATTTTAATTCTCAAAGAGCCCCATAGTATATATACTTTTAGCTCTAAAACTATTGGTTTTATAAAAATATTTTCTAAATAAAATATGTTTATTTTGAATAATATTACAACATTACAATGATGATCTATCTAATGTCCTAAACTGGTTGCGGAGAGATGATCAAATTTGGAAACTTCTGCAACTAATGTAAACTACCCTTGAAGTAAATTTTATGGGAAACGGAGGGTGGTCATTTTATTTCCAATTCTAAGAAATACGTAGATACAATATTTTAATCAAAATCGTTAGAGCGGATTTGAAGAAAGTCAATTTCTTTTCTCTTTATCCTTCAGCGAACTATCCTTGATTTTAGGGGTTTGATATTTAATCCCAAAAATCCCTCGGGGGAATCTTATGAAAACCCTAGATATCATGTTTCATCCAAATCGGCAAAATGATTTAGATTCTAGGCTAAGATACAAACACACAGTCACATAAACGCCATCGCGAAAACAATATTTTCAGTTTCAAGGGGTCATAAAATTTCTACATTTAACAAAAATCTCGATTTAATTATTTTAACGATTACAATACTTCTTTCTCCAAGGAATCGAGAGAAAGTAAAAACTATAACAAATTAATCATGCAACGCAAACCTATTCTTCTATTTATAAACGTCAAGGAAACATAGAATTTTGGAATGTTTGCATAGTTTGGAAAATTCGAGCAAGTGAAATTGGTGAACAAAATCTGTACTCTTTCTTTGACATGGGTCAATTCCCAAAAGCTGTTGGATTTTAACGCCCAATATGTGCAATATTTGACAGCGCATAGTTATGTTAAGGGGGCCACTTTGTAGGCGAGAATCTGCCGTGAAGACGTTTAGCTCTGACGCAATATTTTAACAGAGTTTTTCTATTTAAAAATACAGTTCAAGTTAAAATAAAGTAAAATTATCCCAAAATGGCTGTTTTTCCTTTTTAACCCTATATTTTGAATTTTATTAATATAAAGGAATGTGAATATGTGAAATTAGCTCATTTTCAACGCCTTCTTAAGCATATTTATGGAGCTAGGAGACTAGGCATAGTGAAATTAACCTTCCTCTAACTAATACAGTAATTTTTTGAAAGGCTCACAACATAAAGTTTTTAAGATATTTGATAAGTCTTTTTGTAATTTTAGGAGAAACAAAACTGTTATTTTTCAACTGAACACTGTCACCAACAAGCCATACACTTGGTCGGAATAGAGGCAAGGAAGAAAGAAGGATCAGCATTTACTCCTCTTTGGTGTGTCTGCTATCTTTTAGTTTACGTTTAATCTTTGCATTGATATAGACTGGAACAAATATTGGGGACATCACAAGAATAGCTAGCTCGCCTCGCTCTTCACACATGTATTCCCAGTGTAATTACTTACATTTTAATAGGAATTAAGCACTATGTCGGTAAAATATTGTGATTTCAGTCAATTTGACTTTAATATATTGTTATTTATTTATTATTTTTGTTTTTTAGCGCCACGTTTTACTACCTGATCAGATTATACGCATACATACTAATTACGCTAGTGCTTTAGGGATGATGAAGGTTAAATCTAAAGGAAGTGTACCTGCATTTGCGTGGAAAACAATTTTGGAAAAGCAGCTTCAAGCTTGGGATTACAAACCTCAATCGCCTGGTTATTGGCAATATTAATTTATTTTTAAAACTAAGCAGTACTCAGAAATAAATATTGTATTTATAATCAATTTGACTTCAAGGATGTATTTATTTATTTATTTATTATTCCTGTAGTTTTCAAAATGGTTGTATAATTTAAATGGGTTTGTTTGTATGGTTAACTCGATGTCTACTTTGGTACCACCAACCAATGTTCAAAACATAATTTTCACCTCAATATTAGCCAAGTTTATAAAGAACTTTACGTCTTAAATCATGGGACCACTAGTGTGGGTACCATTTGTTTTAAAAGACTCTTGTATAGGGTCAATAATTATTTTAAGAGCCATCCAAGATTCCCTGGGGGTAATTTACGAAATAGATTCGATCCCCTTACCACTGATCTACGAGAACGGGTCATGTTGTATCTAAACTAAGAGTCCTACACATTAAGGATGGGTAAGATTGAGGGAGTGGGGGAGAGAGGAGGAGGTAATAGGGTATTATCAGCACGTCAGAGGTCAGGTTGATGGTGTAATTAATTTAATTAAAGTGACCACACTCTCCTTATTTTTAGCCATAAAGGGGAGAAAGGAGATCCTAAAGGAGCGTAAAAGGGGATGAGGCGTATCTTTGTTCAAAAGGTGGAGGGGTGGAGAGGGTGCTGTGCGAGAATATCAACTGTTTAAATCCTCCCAAACTTATACATATGGTCCTAAACATAGGGATGTGGTATCGAAAGAAAAGTATTGATACTGTACTCATTAAAAGTATCGGCAGAAAAATATCAATACCATACTAGTATCGAAAGAAAAGTATCGATAACAATAAGTATCGGTATTGAAATTTTAATCTTGAATTTTTTTAAAATCTAGTAATCATAATTTCAAATTTTGAATCCTAATTATTGTATTTTCACATTTAATTAAACGCTGAAAATTATAATTATTTAACCAAAGTATACCACAGGGATGACCAAGGAAGAGACGGGAGGAACAGATAGCAGCAAGTGTGCAAGTGAGAGGAGGAGAGTGGAAGAGAGTGCAGGAGGAAGAATGGCGAAGGAACAGAGGGAGATACTCATTTTACTAAACAGACCTAAAGTACCTAAAGTACCTAAAGGAAAATATCGATATTAGTAAAGTATCGATACTTTTTCACATACCTGCCTAAACACTTTAACTAACACTTGTTTCCTATTGTTTACTGTATCCCCTGTTTAATATTCATCACAGCCTGTATTGAGCTTTAAGTGCTCTTCTAAAAGGTTTATAGATGAAAGACGATTGATGCTGAGATCGATTGTTATTGATCCAAACAGTGGCATGGACCGAGTCTGTGGAAACGCGTAATGGCGTCAATCTGTTTTGGTATTGTTTATTGTTGACGTTTCAGCCATGTGTATATAAGTATTTGGTTCTTCTTAAATGTTTTTCTACTTTCCTTTAACACAAATGTTGGTTATAAATAATTTTAGCTTACCAAGGAATGCCAGGCCTCCACCGTGGTTCGGATTCCACGTTAAACTGTAGGTCCTTCATTTCATCTCATAATCACCCTACCATTACACATTAGCGTAAGTGCGTATAACCCGAAC
>CABFOV010000618.1:123868-126490 GCA_902141375.1 Timema poppense | reverse complement strand
TGCGTGGTGGTGGGTACCACTTCTTACCACCCGGACAGACTTTTTTTCATATTTACATTAGTGGAGTAAGTGTGAGGAGGTAGAATTGATAGAAAATATACCCACCTTTGCGTAGAGGTAGAGTGAGAAACCACCCTCATTACACACGGCCAGGATTCAAACCTTGATCTCCCCGTCACTAACAAACCAGATAGATGAGCTTGGCATTTAGCTCTTAGACTCTTTATTATGCGGGGGATATATATATATATATATATATCCCCCGCATAATAAAGAGTCTAAGAGCTAAATGCCAAGCTCATCTATCTGGTTTGTTAGTGACGGGGAGATCAAGGTTTGAATCCTGGCCGTGTGTAATGAGGGTGGTTTCTCACTCTACCTCTACGCAAAGGTGGGTATATTTTCTATCAATTCTACCTCCTCACACTTACTCCACTAATGTAAATATGAAAAAAAGTCTGTCCGGGTGGTAAGAAGTGGTACCCACCACCACGCAACCCCTCAAGTGCAGTCGTCTGAGAATAAAATCTCATCCTCCCCGTCATAGCAACACAATATATTGAACCTGACACCTTAAGCCACGCAATCACCTTTGTGATCAATCGTAATACATCACAACCAAATTGAACTATATTGAGTTATGCTATATAAATAATAATAATCTGAGTGAGCAGTAACTTTGGGATGAGGACAAACGTAAATAGCGCAAAGACGTGCTATGTATAAGGTACCGGGTTCATTTCCCGTGGCCATAAGTAATTTCTCAAATATATTTTAGAAGTTTTTTCTTCACCGTACCTCAGTCTCGGTTGTACCAATATATGTTAATTACGCCAATATGAAAGGGACGACGAAAGCAGAATTTTAGAGGAAATGTAGTCGCATTCATAAAGAAGGAGAACGGGAAACTATTTAGTAATAAACACCCATATTACATCTGACCGGGATTTTAGCGCTAATATCCCAGTCCCCGACAGTCCAGTCTAATGCAAGAATGAAATGTTAGAGCATACGACCACCGTTGCGGGAAATCTAAAAGTACGATCTACTTAAAGAGCTACGGTTCTACACTAAACAATATGTTTGCCACAACTTGATTCCCGACTCACCTAACATTCATCAGGAGACCGAAACTCACCAGAAATACACAAACGTTCCGGCTTCCGCCTCCGCACACACGGTTTGAAATGTGGCCCGCGCGCTTGAAGCGATCACTCCGTTAGTCAAAAGCAGAGAGAAGACCCCTAGGGTGAAGTTTCACTTCAACTCGGCAGAGAAACCACACTCAATGAAATTACACACCCAATCAGGGAACAGGCTTCTACCGGATTAGACCTCGAATTTACTTGAGGTATTGGTTTCCTCTCTCACCAAGGGAGGATCAGGCAGGATTAGTCAGCTTTGTGAGGAATTCCTCTTCCTAGAAGATGGGATCCCGTCTTTTTGGTTGATAGCGATCTTACTACAGTGAGAATCCGATAGGAAGCAACGTTTTAAAATTGTTATATTTACTTAAACTGTTTTATTCTTTGAATTTAAACAATGAGACTTATATAGTGTATACGGTAATCGAACCCGGGACCTTTGTCCTAGTATGTCGATTCTTTAAAAAATGAGCTAAACAAGATTGGTCCCATGTCAATTTTCAACTTAAGGAATATTATATTTAGACGCGGATATAACTGTAACTTACAGATATGATAGCGTATCTATTTAATCCATCTTTAAACAGTTCTATTATATTTAAAGGGTGACCTGGTTGTCTAGGAGTAAGGTTTCTGACTTCTGTGCTGGGGGTCCGGGGCTCAATCCTCGGTCCTGGCACATATTTATCTGATTGCCAAACCCTTACTTCACCTCTGACAAGACATGTGTTGATCACAACTTGTGAATGTGGGGAATGCCAGGCCTCCACCGTGGTTCGGATTCCACGTTAAACTGTAGGTCCTCCATTTCTGTAGGTCCTCCATTTCATCTCACAATCACCCTACCATTACACATTAGCGTAAGTGCGTATGACCCGAACGGGTAGTAAGATGTGGTGTTAATAATATTATATTTATACGTTGAGTATTATGATCGGTAGATGTAACTTTTCATAGATGATAGAACAATAGGTACCTATCTATAACTTAAGATTAATAAAATAGTCAGACTTCTATGCTGGCGGCCGGGGTTCAATCCTCGGTCCCGGCACAGATTTATCTGATTACCAAACCCTTCCTTCACCTCTGACAAGACATCTTGTGAATGTGGGGAATGCCAGGCCTCCACCGTGGTTCGGATTCCACGTTAAGCTGTAGGTCCTTCATTTCATCTCCCAATCACCCTACCATTACACATTAGCGTAAGTGCGTATAACCCGAACGGGTAGTAAGATGCGGTGCTAATAATAATAATAATATATATATATATTATTATTATAATTAATATATATATATATATATTGATAGCAAAAATTAAAAGCTATTGTACCATATATTTTTATTTAAGGCATAATACATTAACGTTCTGAACCGATCGATTAATTATATGAGCAGATGACCTATAAATAAGTTTAAATCTAAAACAAACACAACACCTAGAACTTTTTCATTTTATCACCACGTCCTACTACCCATT
>CABFOV010000618.1:108868-118868 GCA_902141375.1 Timema poppense | reverse complement strand
ACAAGCCAGGAGTAAGAATTAATGAACCACTGCAAACGAGAACTTATATTTTTTAAGTCGTAACGTAGTACCACATTTTTCCTTTACCCCTTCCTCAAATATTTAACTTTTTAGACAAACACAAGATACTCTTAGATTAATGTTATTTGTAAATCATTTTCTTGTAAAAAAAAGTAGACGTGTCGCGCGCTACCCATTAGTTTCCTTCTTTAAGCCATACATCATAGCGTCCTTTGTCTTTAAACCGCAAGTAAAATCCTTTTATGACGTTCTCCTTGAAGCCCTTCTCCGTCTCCGTCCGACACCCAAAAGAGCCCATCGTTTACTCTCTCTCACACGCAAGATCACATCCGAGACAAGAGATCTTCTACCCGAGGATGTCGACAAGACGTTTCCATGACAAACGGAAAAGGTTGGTTTCCTCCCCCCCGTCTTAAAGCTCAGGTGCATGTGAATCTACACGAAGTTTCGGATTAGGGAGACATGACGTCCGGACGTGCGTTCATTAATATAATCTTGGCACTAACCTATGGTACAGTCCAATTTTCATAATAAAGGAACTTTTAGAAAACACAAATATATTTTTTGGGAAATCAACTTAGATAATGTATTTTATTAATTTAAAATTAGTTGAAAAATTACAACCGGGCACGATTATCGAACCCAGAACCTTTGTTTTAACACGCACATTTTCTAACACTGAGCTATCCAGAACTCGTCACGTGTTCAGGTACATTCTTCACTCATAGCTTAAGGCTGAGTCTGTGATGGACGTGTGGAAATTGTCAGCTACATATGATCGACCAATAGTATCACGAGCTATCAGATAATACAGCCATCTGCGACTCTGGAGGGCTTTTATTCCGCCAAAGTTTATAATATAAAATTGTAATTAAATATAAATATTTAATTGGTACAAACACACAGAGTGCACTCCATTGTAATTACAGAATTGTCCGCATGAAGGGGACAATTCAATTGATTTAAATTAGTTGAAAAATTATACCTAAGATATGAGGATCGAGACCGGGACCTTTGGCTTAGCGTGACAATGTTTTTACACTAAGCTATCTGTATTTTCAAAGATCTTCAGCCTATGGTACATCTTGTAGCTATTCTAACTGTGAGGTAAGAACCTTACCAAGAAAATTGGACTGTATAAACATGGCGGGAAGGAAGGTATATGACGGTTACATAAACCGTTTAGAGGAGTGCAAAATCCACTTAAAAAAAAAAATTAAAGCCGATGTAACAAAACCTAGGTCAGGGAATGGGTAATAGTGACCGATTTATTTAAAAGCCTAATGTAAATTCTAATATTAAGAAAATACATATAAAATTGTTCATACGTATAAAACTCTAGTTAATAAATATTTTATACAAAGTATTTTATTTCTAAAATATTTAACAGCTTTCCCATTGAGCTGTTAAATTAATCTTTCAGCATATGGTTGAATTACTTAATTTTTTTTACATATGAAGATTCATTTGTAACACAAATGACAGAAAAAATTGTCAAAATGTAACAATGAATTTTAACCTCGTAATTGTTGATTGTAGAAATTTGTTCTGGAATGTCACATAAATATTTGGAAATTGATTTGATAAATTATTTAACTGTCCAAATTTCTTTGATATAATCTGACTATACTTTAATTCGCCAAGCCATAATTATGACATATTGTATTTTATTTATCAATAGCAATACAATCTCCACTATTGTAACAATACCAATTCCTCTTTCAAGCCTAAAAGCTAAAATTTAGTAAGCAGATGGCCCCTAGCCTATAGGGGTCAGTAATACTTCGTGACAGACAAATCCAACGATGGCCTCCAAATTGGAAGACTTCCAAAAACAAAGTCGAAAAAATCTAGAAGCTCAGAAGAACTAAGGAGCTGAAATTTTGCCAACAGGTAGCCCCGAGACAAAAATGGTGTAAGAATACTTGGTGACAAAGAATTCCCTAGGGGCTTCCTAAAATGAGGGAGAGGGTTTCCAGAGCCCAGTATACCTAGGAAACTGACATGTTTCAGGCAGGTAGCCCCTAGCACAACAGGATACAGGAATATGTGGTGGGCAAGAATTTTCATGGGAGATCCCAAAAGGTTTTTTATATAAAAAAGTCGATAAAATATCAAAAGGTAGAAAATATATGAAGCTTAAAGTTTGCAGGCTGTTAACCCTAACTAAAATATAATGCAAGAATACTTGGTATCCAAAAATGCACTTGGAGATCCCCAAAAGTTAAAAAAAGTTACAAAATATGTTTTTTATAGTGAACTATTAAATTGAGGAAAGGTTTCACACTTTTATTGGCCTAAACATTTGATCTAATATAACATCTTAAGTTGAACTTCACCTTCCAGATTTTGAGGTTCATTAAAAATGATTAACATTCACAATTATGATTTAACAAATTCCAATGGGACACATTACACGACCATAAATTGAGCCGTTGATTTTGAAATGGGTATTTTAGTATTCATAATAATAATAATATAAAAGGTTTATTTTTTTCACCATGTATTGCCACAAGTCAGGCCTCTGTGCATTTAATGACACAAAATACTTTTTAAGTGAGTGTTTAAAATCTAAAATACTATAATTAAAACAGTGTAGGAATTTGTCACGTTAATACTATTTAATCAACTTTTAAAAATATTGTCAATCGTACGAGTGGGCACATGGACAAATGTATCAGTCTCATCTGAACGTTGTTNGGAGTCAGGGTCTGAGTACCGAATGGATGTACTTAGTTTTTTCTAAAAAGTTTCTATTTTACTTTCATTCAAAAGCGCTTTATACATATCTTCTTAATCATACCTTCCTCGCTACATTAATGGTTTGGGATCAAGTTGTTAGGTATAAAGATAGCCAAAATAAAACTTCAGATCAAAAATTCGAGTTTGAAAAAATCTAGAATATGAAATTATATCTAACCATGGAAACTTAAATATAATTAATGAGCCTAATTAATTTTTATCTAAAAGGTTGCGATCCCAAAATATATTGATTATACTTGTCTGTATTTGATTAATTAATATAAACATATGTTTAGTCAAATCTTTAAATACGATTTAAGCTACTATCTTACTTAATTTTCCTGGGTAGGCCGTACTTTTTAAGCAGCGTAAAAACATCCTCAGATCTATATTCTACTTCAAAATTCATATTTGACTTCCCTTGTAACTTTTCATATCATTAATCTTTTAAACTAACCCTCCCTTTGTTCCTAAGAGAGAATTAGCTTAAATATTTCATTCAAGTAATTACGGTTACTTTTCTTCTTTCTTTAAGGGGGGAAAACATATCAAAAGGCTGTGATTTCTCTTTCTCTCTTGCCAATCTAATAAAAGATAGGTCTACATATGGATAACAATTTAAAAACTATCTTAATATACTTTAGAGCTATTCATTAAAAAATCCATATTCAAACCTTTGTACAGACGATAGTGAAAAGGAACAAAACACAATTTAGTAAAAAGTTAACAAATAAAGAAAACAATAGCGGATGCTTAGTTTGTTTAAACTGTATACATTTATAGATTTTTATTGACTTTTAATTATCTCTTTTTGTCTCCAAGTCTCTTGTTAATTTTTCATTTTCATTAAGGAACACACAATAAAACATGTAAAGACACATTGTGCCATATTTGTTTAAGAGAAACGTAGTGTCATGTCAAATAATTCTCTTTTGTTTGAATGACGAAGAAATATGACGTCTCATGAAGAACATAGACTCATTAATTTCTACGAAGAAATGAATGTGAAATAGATTTCTTTGCCTACATACACAGTGTACTTAGTGATTAATTTTTGTTCACTAGTTCGCAAAGTAGCAACAAAGGACTTATTTTGATGGCTGATGGCAAACAGATTCACTTTGGAAACTATATATTTAGGATTCAATAATTCATATACGCCTACATTGAAAAAACCTCTCTTTTTTGGATAAGAAAGAGAACATAACCTATAATTTAATCAGTCTCATTACACACACATACACACATACCCCCTCCCCCCCCACACACACACTTATCGCATTCTTTCCTTAGCTTCACAATCCTGAGATAAGTAACGAGAGATAAAGGACAAACGTCCTTCTAGCGCCAAAAAATTCTCAAAACATAAAAAGGAATAAAATAATTAATATATAAAAATAAAGTATTTTAGAGAAAAAATCTTGGCACTTTTCAATTGCAGTTTTTTAAAATGAAAGGCGTTTCATGTACTTATATTTTTTACAAATAAATTATTAAGAGGAAAATATTTCACTAAAATAGGAAAATAAAAATTGTAAAAAATAAATAAATAAGGAAAAATTAAGACTGAAGGATATCTTAAGAGCTTCTTGGTTCATTACCCCACTAGTTTGGTATTGGTTATATGAAATCACATGAACATTTCTTTATTTGGTTTTTACGTAAAGGGTGGTCACGAGGATTAACTTCAAAATTGGCTAATATGGTGTACATGTGACGGGTAGCTGCGTGTATTCAAGTTTGTTTTCCTAAATGTTTTCTCCGCACCCATCCATAAAAATTCGGATGAACCCTACCTAATTTTAACCTTATCTCATCCTAAACCTATCAGTGCAAATTTTGTTATAATATGGTTTTACAAACATTTCAACTTGTAGCTGTGCGACAGCATCTTTTTGTTTAAATTTGTCACGTTGCACGAGATGTTTGCATGAAGGGCCACAAACGGCTTCTTACACCCTTCGTAGAAACTATATTTGGCGGGAAAGCGAGAAAAAGAACCAGTATTTTTTGCAGTCTTTATAGAAAAATACTGTTCAGTATAATATGTCCCATTCTGTTCACAAAGAGTAAAGCTAAAGCTCAATAGATTAATAATACGTAAATGCCATACCAATAATTTCTCAACATTTTTTGGTCCATCATATGCGAACGATATGTACAAGATATAGTATTAGATATCTTCAAATTTTCAATTTCGGTCTAATAGTTGGCTCTTTTCTAGAGTACAATTTCATGTTAAAGCAGCATGTGTGCAATTAAGACGCATCTGAGCATACCATCACTCGGCGTGGTAACAATACTTATACAAGAATTATTCAAAACTTGTTTCGGCAGTCAAATGATCTTACATAAGATCCATGCTAATTTATGATTTAATTTTCAAGTTCTATTAAAGATTTATATCAAAAATCCACAATTTTTGAAATGGTAATGTTAAACGAATTTCACCTCCAATTGAAAATGGTTTTAGATTTACTTTTAAACTTTAACATACCTGCTTCAGTGACCACCTGATCAAAGGCTCACTTTCAAAGTAGACTAGACTGACTATAACGGGGAGTTCGAGGCTCGAATTTCGATCGGTTGTACTAAGGGAAGTTTCTCCAAAATAGTGATTCAATCTTCCTCCACGCAAATATGGGTACACTTACTCTAAGTATAATCTTACTTATACCTAGAACCATTAGCGTAATAAGTAAATAAACGTATAACTTTAATGTTTAGTAAGATGGGTTGATAAAATAAACTTCAACGTTTTAAAACTTTCTATTAAGACGACATACGTCGTTGGCCAGTCCCATCCATTTTGTCCCTGATCTCACTAATAGAAAGGCACCACAGCTGAAAATTTAGTTTGGGGTGAATCTTGCCCTACGAGGTTCATATTTAAATGAGGATGCCTAAGGCAGCAAAACCAATCTCCATTTGGACTCTTACGTAAGCTAGATCCAAGCGTCTTTTGAGCCACCGAGGTTGGTCGAGTGAGCGAGCGCGCTTGTTTTTCTGCGACGACCAGCAGAGAGTGTGGGGGATTGTAAACCGATCAACGGGACCCCCCCCCCCCCCCCCACTNCCCCCACCTATTCTAAGAGTGGCCTGGCTCCGGCAGCTCTGGAAGGTTCCGGGCTTTGGAAAACACAGAACTCGTCTCAGGGGTGTACAAGCAGACAGGTAAAACCAGTACAACTCTAGCAAGGATATGAGTTACTAGTATGTTCACAAGAGTAGGCTGATTTTATAGACTGCATATTCTACAGCAAAATCATTACATCCCTCCCATCATGTGCAATGGGGTGGGATTTTTTATATACTTTTCCCACCCCTAACCTACTGACGGTACATTTCAGCCTGCCAGGGCGCCATATTATGTCATTTTGAAATTAAGTTTTATGTTCAATGTCATGTCTGTTCTCGAGAGTCCTTCGGGGCTGGTGTCAACTGTTTGTTCCTGTATGTTTCTCGTGTATTATTAATGTTTATTGATAGTTGTTTTAAAAACTAAACAAAACCTTACAAACAATTATCTCCCTTAAAGCCTTTTAAACAATTGACTGTTAAATTTAAACTTTATATAAATACAAATTGTTTTTACGGATTAAAGAGATTCGTACATTTCAGTGGCCCGTTAATCACATTTTTAATATTAGTGTTAAATTACTGTATATTAAAAATATCTTACATGAGGTTGTACAAACGTCACCTCTCGTTGTTAAGGCAGCCGACTTGGTCAGCGAGAAAGTATAATCACTGCCAAGCCACACGGCTTATAATATAATAGTCTGTATAGTTTTCTGGAACTGCTTCTCTATTCTGTTTAATATTATAATCCCTTTATCCCCTAACTTACAACACTCTTTTGTTATGTCATTAAGAAAGAAGGGAAAGAAAAATATGTAACTTCTTATCTTAATTTAAAGAGAAAGCTCTCTGCTAGTTCTCAAATATCTTAAATTTTAATGCTTTGAGGTTATCAAAAGCCTATTTGTTAGAGTTGTAGCATGTCAATCAGATAGATTGGACAGCTACAATTAAAAAATCAATATTTTAATAGTTTACGAAAGAAAGAAACAATATTAACATATTTAAAAATTAATTTACCTCAAAGTTTATTTTCTCTGACTTGTTGCAGTCAAATTAAATTACGTGTCTCCCTAAACTGAAACACGTGGTTGTTAAAAATATTGTCTTTCGATAAATACTGTAGCAGTTATCAAAAAAGAGGATTAATATTATCATATTTATGAATAAAATACGTTAACGCAGACCCTTTGCCATTGGATGATGTCGGATGAATTTACTTATGCTTGCCATGCTGTCTACAAGAAAATATAGTAAAGTACATCTATATCACAAATTCTCATAAAAATAATAACGGATCCTAAATAATATAATCATACCAGAGATATTTAAATAGAAGTTGCTTTCATATCCACTCACCGTTTCAAGATGTTCTTCGATTGAATTGCCACATGGTAGAAGAAAATTATTCAAATATGGCAGCCACACGTGCTTACATTATAACACTTGAATAGGAGTGCATATCGAATTCGACCCATTGACCCACTCCACGTCAAGAGACTCTAGCGGTGAGCCAAGGAAGCTTGTTCCTCCCTTTTCCCCGCAAGTGGATTTTTCTTGTTAATTTCTCTTTCTGCCCGCCTTAGTCCATATTTATCCTTTCTTTGTTCCTGTGTTTATCACCTTCTCTGTTTTGTTCCGTCCGTATCAGATTAAGTACTATATAAGGGGCCACGTCCAGGTTCCCATTAGAGCCAATTTACTGCAACCCAGCGTTGAAGGAAGAACACCTCTATCGTCACGAATCGAAGATCACGTCAACCATGAATTTTGAGGCGTCGGATACACCACCACCCTGGACAGGATGACGCACTTCGATGACAACTATAAAGTTTGGGCCGTTGGATCCACTTCAGCAATGGATAGGACCACGGACTTCAATTAATTAAGTATTTCAAAGTAATCAACGTGTCCTTATGACTCAGAATCTAATTTTTTTAGTAAAAGACAGGCAATGTCTGTTTGCACCCTTTTAGTTTTCTTTATATTGTTGGAGACGATTTTCATTTGTGTTGATAGTATGTCGAATTGACAATGGATCAACTGCAAGTCTTGTTGACTTCCTTACTTAAAGGTTTATTTTTGTTGTTTAAATATTGTGTCCTCCAGAATGAGGGACAAGTCTAATAATAGCTAGTTTCATGTATGTTACATCAGTCCTAAATACTATTTTGCTCTCTATATTTACCATACAGTGTTTACGTTTCGAGCCTTGGGCTTGGAATACAGTAATGTCTTAGTTAGACACTTGCTTAACTTCCACAAGTTCCATTAGTCTAACTTGACCCTATTTTTTGCATGACGCCGTAAACGTCATGTACACCTGTTTAATTTTTGGATGGCTACAACCAGGTTGTCTGTATTGGATTACATACCTCAGTTGAGTTGGTGGAATTCTTTATTTTGTGTTGGTTAAGCAGTCACGCTTCTCGTACGGTATTAGCGTCGGTGTGCAAACCGGGGAACTGCTATAGAGTCATAGTGGGGTTCGCGCAAATAATACCCTTTTCCTTTGCCCGGTTTTTGGGATCCTATTGTGTTAGTGTTACTCTTAGTTTAATTGCAACTAGGTTTGTGTGTACTATAGAATGCGTTGGCAGTACCGCAAGGGAAAGAGACCAGCCATAGTACTATTTTGTTGACACCTGCCTATTAGCCATCAACCAAAATAATCAAGGAGCTTTTCTATTGCTTATCATTATATAAAATGTTTTAAAGAGTTTAATTTACAACCCAGACTGGCTTAACTGATTTAAAGTTATATATGTATAATGTATATATATCTTGTTCTATATTTTGTTAGCAACTACTTAATTATTTTCTTATTTAGAGAAATTCATCTAGTAGCCCAGCTCCTACACAGCCCTAGTAGCTACAACAGAATAATCAAATTCACAAAGTCTTATTGTCTGCACTAAAATTCAAAGTATAACCTGAAATATCATAGTAAAACCTCAATTTTGTTATTTCTGTTTTATTGTAATAAATCTATATGTTGTTAAACATAATTCTTTTTATTTAAAATTGTATAACCTGTAGGAAAACAATGGTTCAGAGGAAGGCTAAATCTAGAGCACTTTTTCATCAGGCCTAGTATCATAAATGACCAAATATGTTTAAAAATAATGTCTGAGGTGACCCCCTAAAATCCCGCATCGGTAGCAACGTGGTATAAAATGTAGAGATCATTTAGTCTAGTTTACTGGTATCGAGAAGGTCGGGGTTTGAACCTTAGACGGGTACATTAAAAGTTGTTTATTAAAAACGGCTTACCACCCTACCTTCAAACATAGAGGCACATTTTCTTTAAACTTTATCCAATAAATTCCTACTCAATTAGTGTGATTAAATGCGTGTAGTCTTGACGGGTTGTGACTCGTGAGGCAAAAAAAACACCTTAAAATTATATGGGGACAATCTTAAAATATTTTAAGAAATAATACATAATCTTGTGCCGTCCAATATTGATTTAATTAATTAATGTATATCAGCCCAAAATTACTTTTATTACCTTCTACATCTTCTAACATGTCCCGCACACCAAATGTGTGACGTAATGGATCTCCTAGCGATCTGCGCTCATATGATTAAACTCCTTAATTGATACGTTCATAATATATAAGTTGATCAGAAGAACACTGTTTTTAATTAAATATTTGCCATTGATCCACACCACAGTCTTCAACCTCCAGACTCTCATTGTATCCACATATATCCAATGACCGTTCCAAAAGATCGTCCGTGTCCAAAAATGGGTTCTAAGCCAAATATTTCAGCTCCGACGGACAAAAATATTTTATTGTGAAACATTTATTTAAAAAATAGCATTCAGTAATTATTTTGGTTGCTATAAGACTTTCTTAGTGACTTAATTTTACAAACTAAATCATGAAACCTTAAGATTAAATTGAATTATCATTTTATTAACTAGAAGAAATTTACATATACTGTAAATATATATATATATATATGAACTATAGGTAATAACTAGGTTATATATATCTTATATATAAAATTCTCGTGTCACAATGTTCGTTCCCGTACTCCTCCGAAACGGCTTGACCGATTCTCATGAAATTTTGTGAGCATATTGAGTAGGTCTGAGAATCGGCCAACATCTATTTTTCATACCCCTTAGTGATAAGGGTTGTCCACC
>CABFOV010000618.1:89791-107361 GCA_902141375.1 Timema poppense | reverse complement strand
TTCGGGTTATACGCACTTACGCTAATGTGTAATGGTAGGGTGATTGTGAGATGAAATGAAGGACCTACAGTTTAACGTGGGATCCGAACCACGGTGGAGGCCTGGCATTCCCCACATTCACAAGATGTCTTGTCAGAGGTGAAGGAAGGGTTTGGTAATCAGATAAATCTTTGCCGGGACCGAGGATCGAACCCCGGCCGCCAGCATAGAAGTCTGACACCTTACCCCTAGACCGCCAGGTCACCCCATCCATTATCATGTGAGTCACTTCACCGACATTCTCAGTTCATCTAAATATTACAATCATTCACTAATTTACGAACCCATATCTTGTAGTTCAGTCATTCAGAAGTTTGATATACACCTTTTCTTAAGTATAATTTTACAAACATTTGAAAAAATAGTTATCAGGAAAGTACTTATAATGAGTTATGAACCACTATTTTATTCCATATGATTTCACACCAAATTAAGAGTCCATCTGCGACCCTACCAGGACTTTAACTAAATACTTTCGGCTAATTTCAATTACACCCCACTCGTCCCTTCCTCCTGAGTTGCCAGGAGAAACAAATTGTAACGAGTAAGAAGGTAGAGAAGGTGGAGAAAACAAGGTCAGCCGTGTTTATTTTTTAGATTAAGGCATTCGGTAGGTTTAAAGGTTAATTCTGAAACTGGCCAGAGTTTAATAACGTAGGCTCGTGGTTCCAGATATTGAGTACTGAGGAAGGGGTTAGGGGTTAGAGGGTTGAAGAAATGAAAGAGAGTCTCGGAAACATCCTCAAATTTAAACCCACGCCGCAAGAAGTGCTTTAGCACAGCGATACCTTAGTGGACAAATGTACAAAGCGACACACTTAGCCACCACGCCTGGATAATGATAGCTCAACTCTGATACGAGGAAACTTTAAGACAGCCGCCACAGTCAGCGAGAAAGTAACAATAACTACCAAGTCCCACGGCCTAAAATTAATGCTTAGTGTCATTTTATAGAACTACTTCTCTATTCTGGCTAAGATTATTCTCTCTTTCGATCTTCACCTACAACCACTCTTTTTCATATCAATCAGAAAGAGCGGAAAGAAAACTAAGAAACTTCTTATCTCAAGCTAAAGAGGAAAGCTCACTGCTAGTTTTCAAATACATAGTATGAACATTTTCCACTATGAGCCTATTAAAAATTATAGTATTTTCTAAAGGAAGGGTAAATCTAGGGCCCTTTTTATCATAGCTAGACAAATATGCTTAAAAAGTTTCACACATTTTTTTCTATAAATAAAACCAAATTAATAGGTTTGTTAAAGAAAAAGAAACCTGATGGAATATTTCGACTTTATTTTAATGAACTATACTTTTAAACCCGCCTCGGTGGCGTATTTGGCTAACGCGCTTGTCGTATTGAGCTCTACTGCTGAGGACGGGGAGATCGAGGTTCGAATCTCGGTCGGGTGAACTGGGGGTGGTTTTTCCTAAATGGTTTCCCACTCTACCTTCACGCAAATGCGGGTTCACTTCCTCTAATTCAACCTTTCCCATTCTTAATCCATTAGCGTAATTAGTACTTAAAGCATATAACGGGTAGTAAGACGCGGTGCTAAATATTATTATTATAATTTGAAATAACGCATTGTGGAATTAAATATTACGTTAGAGCTAAACGTCTGCGTGGAATTTTCTCACTTACCGAGGCGGCCCTCGAACATACTAGTATGTATAATTTACTAAAATAATGATCGCGTTTTATACATTAAGTCGTGCCATACACAGTTACCATTTATTATATATAATATCAATTGATATGAAATAATACTAATAAAGTAAAATATTGTCAATGTTGATAAAAAAAGTTTGTGTTTAATAAAATACTTTTCCTAAGATGATAACATTAAATAAATGGTACGATGCACCACACGTACACTCTCCCGCTTTTATTTTAAATAAACATTTAATAAAATAACTATTAAGATTTGTGAAACGAAATAGTAGGTCCATACATTGTTGTAGAAATACTACATCAAAAATCATAAATGAAATAATATTCAGTGCTACTTACTCCATGGCATTAGGAGCTAGGAACACCGTTACATAAAAATTGAGAAAAGAGAAAGATTTTTATAAAAAAAAACATAAAAATCAAATTCATTTTCAAAAATATGAATCAAAAAAGATATATATATATATTATTATTATTATAGCTAAGAAACTATTGGTTAAAAAAAATTCAAATAAAAGATTTTTATTTTTATTATTTATAAAACTTTACAATGTTAAGTTAATTCATATCTTAAATAGTTGCGTGGTAATGATTAAAATTGTAATATTTCCATAATGTAAAGTACCCTCAAAGTATTTTCCTTAAAAAAATGAGAGTTGCTATTTTGTTGGTAATGACAAAGAGTAACTAAATATAAAATTTAATCAACATCATTAAAACTTCTCTTTTTGACCTTCTGTTAACTACACTTAAATTTAGAGTTGGGTATCAAATTCCAAAAACATCTAGATGGTGGGGGGTCTTATGACAACGCCAGATATTAAGTTTTAGCCCAATCGGTGAGATAGTTTCGGTTCTAGCTCGAGGTACTGACAAATATACGGCATTGCGAAAACAACTTTTTTGATTTCAGGTGATCATAAAACGACGATATTTTTTCAATCAAAATCTCGATATCAATTTATATGATGAACACAATACTTTCTTTCCGAGGTGTCGAGACAAAGTAAAGAAGAATACGCTACAGTGCTCATTTGATTCCCAATGCTTCTCTATATTTTTTCCAGGTTAAACGTACATTTTTAATCATGGCATACCTTTTTCTCAATGATCAGATAAAGACCGAGGGAATGTATGTTATATCTTTTCTAGAATTAAGTTAATTTTTAGGTCGTGTGATGATAGAATCGGTAGGTTCACAACGTACTTCTTAAATACTTCGAGAGTTAAATAAATATACATCTAAAAAAACATAATAACCCCCACCACAGAAAATTAAATCAATTTCAGACTATTTAAAAAAAAAACCTAAAATCAATAAAGCATGAAATAATATTCTCATGGCTTCATGATGCTTCAATAATTCTTTATCGAAAATATATTTAATTTTTAATGAATGCCATACGTCTTATTGGTCAATGTAAATATTAATGAATTAAATAGTAAAGCTATTATAGTTAATAAGTGAGGTTAAAACCGCATCTATATACAATATTTTAAAATAAAATGAGACACCGAGTTCGAATCTAGTGACCAGGTATCACTTTTAAATTTAAAGAATAAAGTGTATTCCTGTCACCGCACCTTACTAGCTGTTAAGGTCATACACATGCGTGATAATTACTCTAATCGAGTGGGAATAAAGAAGGAAGCATTTTAGAGGTAAGATACCCGCATTTGCATGGAAGTAGATTGGGAAACCATTAAACAAAAACCATCCTTAGAAGACTTGAGGGGTATTTTAACTCATATTTTCCTGTAATTAGCAGGCCAGTGCCAAATATATATTTATTAATCCCATAAACTTAAAATAGTTCTACAAACAACAATTAATAGATAGTTACTTTTAACACTTACATATAAATTGTACCTTTTGTTTGTGGAGTCTTTAAAATTTTACTGCAAAAAAATTGCTTTATTAATCTCCCAAAATGTATAATATAGTATGCACGTACACACACTTTCAAAAAACCACTAGGTATTATAAAAATAGATTTATATAGATTGTTATTATTTAAATACATCTATAATAAAATGCAATCAGTACAATAATTATTTTTAAATCATTAGCAAGTATTTCCTTTTAATTTTCTTCCAAGATACTGTGGCGACCACACTTTCAGTGAGCACAGGCCGCATTTGGCGAGACGTGTGTCTGTGTTGCTCAAAGGTACTTCGTGTTCTTCATGTATGGGTATAGCAAGGGAGTCTGGGAAGTCTTGAAGTGTTCTAATTGGGTCGAACACATGCGCTCCCGTCTCCTTACGTAGAGATACATACACACACGCACACAAACACATTTAAGCCCAGGTTAATTACCGAGCACCAGCTACAAGAATAATAAGTCGATAATTTACACGCGCACATACTCCCTGCACCCACATTTCCTCACCCACATACGCGCATAAAGGAGGAAAGAAATTCCTGCGGGTGGTCGCCAATTAGCGAGACGGTGGTAAATATAGTACTAATCGTTCAGAAGAGCCTCCACTTACATATATCTGGCATCTCACGACTAAAATAGTGATACGAATGTGGTTCACAATTGCGAAGAATTTATTATTTATTTTACATTATGATATAAAGAAAATTTGACATCGAGAAATTTTTTTTGACCTTGAGATTATTATGGGTCTTGACAGTCTAGGTGCCCCTAAACTAATAATAAATAATATGCATCATCGAACGGAATTTCTGGTTCCTTTAGATAAAAATAGAGATAATTATTTAAAATATGTAAGATATGTGAGACAAAATAATAAAAAAATTGTCGCAGAAACAACGATAAAAACCTAGATAGAATAAATGAAATAATATACATCGTTACATAAATAATGAGAAAAGAGCAATATCTCTGTTCACCAAACAGCGTAACAATCAACTCCTCATTCTAAGACCTCCATGAAAAACATATTTGCCTCAATCTTGGAAACTATCGATAAAAATATATTTCAATAGCCCTATATTTTTACAATGATAATCTATTTAATATCTCAAGGAGTTTTCTGGAAATATGATGATATTTTCACTAATGTTAAATATTATCAAAGTTATTTTCACGATAAAATGAGAGTGGTCATTTTGTTTTTAATGGTAAACAATGTCTAAATACAAATTTTAATAAAAATCGTTAGAGCCGATTTAAAGAAAATTAGTTTTTCTCCTTTCTCTGTTAAGTTAACCACCATTCATTTTAGGGTTTATAAATAATTCCAAAAAATTAATTGGGAAACCTTAATAAAACCCTATATTCCAACTTACAGCCCAACCACTAAACTGGTTTCTGCTCTGGGCTGAGATACCGTACAGACAGATGATATTGAAAACTCAACTAGTATTCAGATTCTTCAGTGGGCCATGAATCGTCGCCATCCATCAAAATTTAGAGTTCGATTTAACATTTTTAGATTTTTTTTATAACGATTTTGTTCAAAATTGATATCTAGGAATTACCTTACATGATAAATAGAAATGTATAGTCTACTTTATTTTATTTAAAGTACAAATTTATTTAGAGCGTTTGAATTTTTTTTTTATAAAATTGCTCCGATAATTTTTCTTTAAATTTGGTATTTTGAGATTGTTTTCCCTGATGTATTATGTATGATGAAATTATGTATGTTTTTCTTAGCGAATATTTTGAGTGTAGTTTACTGAATAACAATTTGTGAACATTTTATTTCAAATTTATTCACGAGGAATTATGTATGAATGAATTTACTTTTTTTTAATGCAATCAATTTTATTGTGGATTCACATAATATGTACAAGTTAGAGGGAGATGAGCCAGAAAATCTACCACGTTATTAGCTCTTAACTAATCACAGATTTTAAAACATAATGTCTTGTCCATTCATAATTTATTTATTTAGTTGAGAATATTTCAGATTTTTCCACACTGCTAAACAATATGTGCCTGTGAGACCTAATCATATTTCAAAACCAACCGGGTATATCATTGCTAATGACTAATGTGTTATGAAACTAGATATAGACAAACAACTACATGGAAATGTTAACTAACTCTTTAAACAAATAAGAGAATGTTTCATTCTATGTTCTTTTGTGTGGCAACATAATACAGGCTAAAACACCAAATTGTTTATTCACTAGAAAATAAACAAAAGTTAATAATTCCTATATTTCGTTACAA
Source organism: Timema poppense (assembly GCA_902141375.1). Classification (NCBI taxonomy): domain Eukaryota; kingdom Metazoa; phylum Arthropoda; class Insecta; order Phasmatodea; family Timematidae; genus Timema; species Timema poppense. The sequence continues at coordinate 101,494 of CABFOV010000618.1, read as the reverse complement.
GTCGTCATACATAAAGGTTAGGAAAATGGTACTAACGATAAAAAAGCTAATATTTTGTAAATATTATTTTCAATTATTTTTTTGCAGATTCCAATCGTAATTTAAAAGAAGATAATAAAGAAAAAAGTTAAAATAATATTAGAATGTTTTTATTCAAGAAATATAGCTGAATATACAGTGATTATAAGAGGTCTTTAAATTGTATATGTAAAAAAGTTATTTGTTTCGAATTAATTTGGTATTGATACTAGAATCGAATTACAAACGCTAATATGTAGCAAATTAATATATTAATTTCAATATCAACATTTTCTCTTTGAAAAAGCAGGTCAAATACACTTGCAAACGAGAACCTAATGTTAGACAACAAGAATAGATCACCAACTCTAATAAAGATAAAGATACTTTTGTATAGTTATGGATACTTTCACCGTCAACTTTCTGAATAGATTAAAATTGATTTGGTTGTTGATATTAGCCACGTCAACTAAAAAAACCCTACAAGAGAACAATATGGAATCCTGTGAGAAGTGTTGATGCATAATTTAACCAAGTTTTGTTCCTAGTGTCCAAAAAAACTGGTTTAAATAGAGTGAAACCTTGAGTTTTGTGATATTTTGAAATTAACCCAATATGTGTATTGTGCTCTATAACACTAAATATTCACGTTTCACTAACCTTTAGAGGTATACCCATTTAATTACACTGATGGAATAGAGATATGGGGCAGGTAGAATTGATATTAAATATATGTACATGAATTTGCGTGGTGAAAGGTTGGGAAACCCTTTAAGAAAAAAACACCCTGCGATGATTCCAACCCTGAAATTTATGTCCATAGAAATTTACATTAAATGATTTTGACTTTTAGATACAATTAATGCGGGTAGTTAATTAGTCATAGATGAGTTTATTTGCTGAATCATGGCGAATATTTATACTAGAGGTGTTCCGATTCAGTAAAACCAATTACCGATTGTTTAAAATAATTGTTCATGCCACGAGTATTTACAATGATTAGTCCCGATTATCGATTATTTAATAATAACTATTGGAAAATATGCTTAAGAGAATGATAACCATTGATGTAATTAATACAAAAAGATGGTATTCAAAAGTCAAAAGTTAAAACTTTGATAATTATTTTTTATTAATATGAGCATATCCAGCGAAAGTTGGAACTAGAATGTTAGTTTTATCAACGGTATGAAATTATATTTCTTTATCTGGTTATGTAATCTTTGCATGACTCAAAGCCCATATGCAGTTTGTATGTACGTGTTTTTTTTGCGATGTTGATCACTAAACACCTACTCAGAAAATTTTACTTTAAATTTTACTTAAGATAACCGATTTATTGGCATAATAATTACCGATGCACTAATAATCGTCCGATAACGATTCATCAGTATCCACATCGGTACACCCATAATTTATACTTTAAAATGTGAAGTGACAGGCATAATGTTAATTTAAATTATTTATAGCTATTAGCAAAATGTAAAATAGCTGGACTTTAATATGTATGCTAATACTCGTATTTGTTCTGCTTCATCTGTATATCGTTTCTACGAAGTGGGAACGTTTCGAATAATATTTGTGTATTGTTGGATATAGAACATCTCATTAGGTATTGAATAGTTCGTTCGAAAAATAATTGTACTGACACACCTGACCGCTCACACAAATAAGTAATCAAACTGTATCATTCGAAGCTAAAACGAACTAGATACTCTTTTAAAAGCGTTTCGGCGTGCACACATGTTATAAAACATATGTTTACGTAGTGTGAATGGATTTGATCCAACCTAAATGAATAGCCAAAGGCCTAATTAACTACAAACAAGGTTTTTTCCACGAACTTATTGAAAAAAAAATTGAATTAATTAATTTAGATTTATTTGTCCAATGTAAATGGAACTACCTTATTATGAGTTTTAAAAGGGAAGATAACTTAGTTTAGGTCCATTAAAATTTATGTAGAAGGGTTATACGAAGGCCTATTAATTAATTAAAAACAGAAGCAGGTATATATAAAATAATTTTTAAAATACTAAACCTTATTTAACTATTTAAATATTTAATTAAGAATATTATTATAAACAAAGTTAATAAAGCATCTCTTAATTATTTCATTAATTACTGTATGGTTAGGAATGTTGTAACCCTTCAAAACTTTATTTTATTCAAGCAATATTTATTATATGACTTCCAATATGTACATTCATAGTACGCATTTATTGAAAACTATCAGTTTTATTTAAAACCCATTTAATATCTCCGTATTATCTCCAGCAATGGGCCAGGGAGGAAAAAGGTATATACAGAGTGTGGCCGAAACCATTAGACGATTAGTAACTTGAAAGTTAAACAGTAAAAGTTTAATTGAAAAGTAAATATTCACTGGGTAATTAAAAGCAAAATATCTACTATAATTTTTCACTTTTTGAAGATAATGTCACCCAAGTGAGCTCCACAGGACGTCAAAAACCTCAGCACGTTGTCCATCACTTTACTCAACATACTCAACATGTTCCCGCCTCAGCGACTATTAGATTTTTTTCTCTTACTGGATATCCCTACCCGTTTGGGTCACACGTATGTGAACTAATTAAACTAACGGGTTAGGTATGAGAAAGGTTGAATTTAGGGAATGTGTATCCAAATTTGAGGGGCGGGAGAGTTCAAAAACATTTAGTAAAAACCACCCTCAGTACATTTGACTTGGATTCGAGCCCCGATATCCCCATCACCATCAGACAAATCTATGGCACGTGAACATGATTTGCATGACACTTCGACATAAAAGATAAATCTAAAATAACACTTTTGCCAAACGTATATTTTTTTAAAGTCATTTATATTCTTTCAGCCTTGAAGGTGTTACTTCCTATGTTTTTAATGAAGTCATTGAAAATTTGATACATTCTACTTCTTTTATATTTAGCCATTAGTTAAACATTTATAATTTGATTTGTTGACTTCAGTGGCTTTGGAGTAAAGTGCTCACCTTAGAACCCAATGTACGTGGATTAAAACCTAGCTGTGGTTGACGGATTTTTCTTGAGTGATAATAATCCGTAGCACAATTTCCTTCGGAGTGGAAGTAAATCCTTCGGGGCCCATGCCTTTTGTGGCATGTAAAAGAACCCTGTAAGCCGTAGTTTATGTGAAAAGACCTTTCCCGGCAACATTAGTAGGCCTTTTCGCACTTGCTCCTGTAAATTTTCTTGTTCTGATATAATCAGTCGGTTAAGAAAATTCACGATACATACCTCATATAAATTAAATAAATACAATTTGATACGATTTATTCATATTATTTGGGCTTCGAATTATAGCTGGGTGTGCTAAGAGTGGTTTTTTCCTAAATGGTTTTCCATAATTCTTCATCGAAAACTCGGGTGTATTTAATTTAAATCCAACATTATTAATTTCTACCCTACTAGTATAATTAGATTGATAAACAAGACATGTAATAAGACGCAACACACACAAACACACTAAATTCTGTTCATGAGAGATGCAAATGATTTTTATAAACTTAAAAAAAAAAATTGATTTTAAACAGTATGAATAAAGCAGAGTTTTATTACGATGACTTTTTTCAAGAATACCATTACAATAGAGTCAAAATAATCCGTTGCAAAATTATAGGTAAAAATAATAAACTATTCATCGATATAAAAAATAATTGATATATTAAAGCAAGCAAACTCACACAAAACACAAGCAAGCGGTAAAGAATCATGCCGAACTAAATTCAAACGTTGACCAAGTGGTACTCACGTCTTCTACAACGATTGTTCTTGGAAGCTGAAGCCAGGCCACACACAGTCCACAGAGATATATACAGAGAGAAGAGACAGGCAGATAGAAAGAGAGAGAAATACACAAGAGAGTTAGAGAACAAGCCACATCAAGCTTCTGACAGATTTATAGCTAACAGGGGAAACTAGGGGTAGGGGGAGAAAGATTGTGATGAGTATTATTAAGATAAGTGTCGTAGAATAAATTAAAAGATATGCCTCTCCTTTCTCCTTTGCCACTTCTCACTTCTTCAGGTTAAAACGAAGAAAAAGAAAATGAGAAACTAGTGACATCATTTTAAAAACATTTTCTAACTTTCCGCCCCACCCCTACACCGATTTATTGCTATCTGAAAGTAGTGAAATTCAGAATAGATTTATATTAACATTTTTATTTCCTTCTTATCTATGAAATAAAATAAAATTGTAAAGGGGGAAATAAGTGCAGGGAAACATATTTTTCAAAAGTTCAGAAAAAAAAAGTTTGTTTAAAAAGTTTTTAGCGTATTTTTAAATATGTTGAGTTATATAGACTTACAGACTTTTTGCAAAAATAATTCTTTTTATAAAGTTCATTTGTGTATTTTTAAGTATGTAGAGTTGTAGACTAAATCTAACAAAATTCACACATATCGTTCTACCCTTTAGGTAATATATTTAAATTTTCAACATAATTATTTGGGTAACAAAGGGTATCAAGAGACAAACCGGAAGTGTAAGCTAGCACTTCTGATGAATGTTAACCTTGTTAAAGTGTGTGTTATTCCTTCATTAGTGATACTAATTTCAGTTTGATATAAAAAGCAAAATGAAACTAAGCTCATGCATAATATATAACGGTTTTTATTAGGAGAGGCGTTCTTCTTTCTAAAATAACCAACTTGCAATAAATTTGGTTTGTGCCAAAAATATTATATGTCAACTAACGAACGCTCTCACAAATTCAACCTAGAACTTAAATAATGGGTAAGCTAACTGAAATAAACCTTTCAGGATACGTCTTTGAGAGTGAAAACTATATGGAAATAAAAAGAGATAAATATAACAAAATGGAAAATATTCTATACCGATTAAAATTTACCTTATTCTTCATACACTTTCAATTTTTATATGATGGGTAACTAAATATTCGGTTTAAGTAGCGGTTTGAGACTTTACTATTTTTCTAAGATAAAGGTGATATTTAATAGATTACAGGTGATGATAAATTAAGACTCAAATCTAAGTTAGGTGTACTTGGGTGGTGGATTTCCATGTGATTTATCACCCTCCTATTCTATCTCCACATTAATAAATCAATCTGTAGCCCAGTTTGCGAAATGATTAGCCATTACTAACGTACTGTTACCCAGATTACACCCCAAAGTATTAATCCTACATCCTTTTGTCCAGATGAGATGAGGAGATGGTAGTGAATATGAGCGTGTGGGGGCGAATAAAGATATTAAACTAACTTAAGCTTAATTGACCAAACCCTTGTAACCATGGAAATTATTCCCCCCCACCCTCCCCAAAAAAACTAGATACCAGCCCGAGATCGAGCCTGGGACATTTAGGTAGGTAGCCAGGGGCTCTGATCCCTATATCAAGAGACTGGCTATTAATGCAGGTGCATTTATTCTAAAGCTACCTTTCCTATCAATAGCCTTTAGATCAATCAGTTGTTATTTTCACCGTGTCTTAACACCCGTTCAGGTTACATTAATAAATAATCATTAGGCTAATGTGCTTAGGACTAAGAAGGTTGAATCAATGTCGTTACCTGCCTGTGACGTCACGGCAGGTCTATATACGACTTTACACGTTAATGAATTTATGTTTTACTCCGCGAGTTTCAAAGATATAACCTTGAAACAAAAACCATAAATTCTTAAATAATTCTAAAAATAGTCTTACGGTGTCACACATTTTTTTAAACTTGGAAGTTTTTTTTGTAAATGTATTTTTTTTAATCCTTAACAACTTAGGATATTTGTATTGGTAATGAAAATGGCGTCTACGTGTCAGGATGTAGATTAGAAAAGTCCGTCGTAGCATATGTCTATTTAGAATAGGAAACAAGAAAAAGGTAAAGTTAAAAAGAAAGTCAATATTTTCATAGCACAAATATTAAAGTGACTTTGTAAACTCGTCAAAGGAAGAGGGAAAGGGTTATCAGCACATAGACAAGAGCCCTCTCAGAGTGAACGTTTCATTTTCTGTCCTCTCTTCCTTTTTTTTGTACATTAATGTTTCCGTGACTGCTTAGGTGTGTCAAGTTAAGATGCAAGCCGGTTCGCAAAATAGCTTCAAAATCATCAAGTAGACAACGTCGTTAAAGGAAATATACTCGAATTTGTGAGACGCCCTTTAGGAGAAAACATACTCAGTACTCCAGACAAGGAGTCAAAAGCCAATATTCCATTTATAGGATGTCCAGTCTATTGAAACTGTCACCTTATTCCATTCGACCACCAGCAGACATATCAATCAAATAGTATTACATATCAAACTTTAATGATTAACTTAATGATAATATTTTAAGATTTTTTTCTTCATATAAATACATCTAAAGTGTTGATGCCCGAGATTTATTGATTATAGTAGACTCTGATACACTTCCATCCTGATCGCTAACATTCCAATTAAAGCTTTTTACAAGGATTTAAACAAGTTTCTTCAAATTCAAAAAGTTAAGATCTGAAGATGTGATGAAGAATTTGGTGGAGAGACTAAAACAAGTATTTTGGCCCAAACATTAGATTAGTGTAAACGTGTCCAAATACTGATCTAAAAGTCTCGGACCCACCTCGGTGAAGTAGTTGGCTAACGCGCTAGTCGTGTTGAGCTCGACTGCTGAGGACGGGGAGATCGAGGTTCGAATCTCGGTCGGGTAAACTGGGGGAGGGGTTTCCTAAATGATTTTCCACTCTACCTCCACGCAAATGCGGGTTCGCTTCCTTCAATTCAACCTTCCCAATTCCTAATCCATTAGCGTAATTAGTACTTAAAGCGTATAACCCGAATGGGTAGTAAGACGTGGTGCTAAATAATAAAAATAATAATAAAAGTCTAGGCTTCGCGAGCCCGTACTGTCGAAAAATGTATTATTGGTGGAATTTGGTTTCTCATTTTACTGAAGAAGTGATGGACATTGTACTGAATGTACTTACTATTATAGAGTTAAGTCAAATTATTATTATTATTATTATTATTATTATTAGCACCGCGTCTTACTACCCTTTCGGGTTATACGCACTTACGCTAATGTGTAATGGTAGGGTGATTGTGAGATGAAATGAAGGACCTACAGTTTAACGTGGAATCCGAACCACGGTGGAGGCCTGGCATTCCTCACATTCCCAAGATGTATTGTCAGAGGTGAAGGAAGGGTTTGGTAATCAGATAAATCTTTGCCGGGACCGAGGATCGAACCCCGGCCGCCAGCAAAGAAGTCTGACACCTTACCCCTAGACCACCAGGTCACCCTTAAGTCAAATTGAAATAAGCAGAATAAATATGCAGTTGATTTAATACGTAGACGTTTAATACCCTGATTTAAAGTCACCAATAGCAAGATTTAAAATACACCTAATTTAAATAAACAAAATAATCGGAGCTATACGATACAGTTGGTGGTTAAAAATACCTACTTTCATATTGGTGGCTCTGTTCAGAGGTCACTGTTACTTTCTAAGAACTATACTTCGAATATATTTTAAAATAAATGGTATCAAACTCTACACGAAATTTTTCACTCTATTGTATAAAAATTGAGATATTTACTTAAAATTCATAATATACACTAGTGAACCCAAGAAAAAACTACGCTATACATACGTAAAACATTTTGTGACTCATGGTTTTAAATTAAATAATTTTATTTTTAAAGAATAACGTCTTCATTTGAATATTTGGATAATTAAAAAAATATTGATATTGGGTCCCCAAGGGTCAACATTTAGTATTCAAATTTTGACTACCGTTTACAATTTCCGTAATTTTACTAGGGGTGCACATCTTGTGGTTATTGCATTGCTATTAAATTTCTTTTTATCAATTTTGACCAATAAAATAGGTAATGTTTGACTATTAAGACTAAAATGAAAGAGATAAAATTTATTATTTTTTCTTTTCGCCCCTTAGTGGACTGCTATTAATTTTGAGATTAGATAGACCCACAGACAGACGCCGTTGCAAAAACCACTTTTTAAGGTTCGGGGAGTCATTAAACGTTGACATCCATCAATATTTTGGGCTAGATTTTTTTGACAGTCATAATACTTTACCTTAACATTTTGACAAGGTTAAAAGAAATATATATTTATGTATAGCTTGAAAACTTTTGGTTTTATAAAAATAAATTTAAAATAAAATACGTTTATTATAAATAGATCCACACGTATACAATAATAAGTAATATTCATATCTCAAAGACTTACAGAGATTAAATTAAAAGTTAGAATATACGCATCCGACCGGAACCTTTAAAGTCATTTTGACGAAAAGTTGAGAGTAGCTATTTAGAAATGAAATTTAATCAAAATCGTTAAAACCGATTTTGAGAAAATCTACTTTCTCTCTTTTCTCCCTTCAGTGAGCTCCGCTTAATTTTAGGGCTGGATATTCAATTCCATAAATCCCTCTTGGGAACCCTATGAAAACCCTAGATACTATGTTTTATCCTGATCGGTAAAATAGTTTAGGATCTAGTCGGAGGTACAGATAGACAGACGTAAATTCAAAAAAACACTTTTTCAGATTCTGGGGGTCATGAAAAGTCGTGATTTATCAAAAATCTCGAGTTCAAATTTTTTGACAATCACAATACTTTCTTTGCCTGTAAGATAGCGAGAAAGTAAAAAAAACAACTTATATTTACGTTTGATGAATTAGTTCCATTCTTTTCTAACTTATTTTTAGACACACAGGCCTCTGGTCAATTCAAAATAAATACTAATTATACATCTCCAACTGTCCTTCGGAGGCGAAGAAGATGATTTTATGTAAAAGTAGCATAACACTTGTATATTTTTCTAAATAATTTAAAAGCGTACGCTGGATTTAGCTCTGTGCTACAACCATCACGTTAGGCTTCCAAGAAATAGAGGTATGGGGCAAAAATTTAAATTTTTCGTTCTATTCTCCGGTACAAGAGAAACTATAAAGGATGGGAAAAGGGAGAAGGGGTGAGAAGTTAGAAGGATGAAGGCGTGAAAAGAGAAATGGCAGGGACGAAGGAGGATTTGGGGTTGGGGGAGTTGTCGCCAACACCGTGCATAAAAATGACTAATGACAAGAGTTAGCTCAGTTTTTGAGAGAGGGTTGGGTAGTAGGAGAGGGCAAGAAAAAGAGGGGGAGTGGGCTAATTACGACGACCACCAAGAAATAGTAGGGGGGGGAGAAGGGAGAAGAAGAAATCTGTAGAACGAAATTAAAAATAAAAAAAACGAAAGGGAGAGAGACACGAAACGCAGCAGAAGATAACAAACATTAATTGGATTAAGTTTTGATTGTGAGACTCGGAGAAAAAAAAAAGTTGTTTTTTCACCGATTTTAAAATTTTTACATACGGACTAAGGGCACTGGAGAAGAAAACACATTTAGAACCAAGAAAAAGCAGCCGGGGGAAAAAAAAATTACATTCACAAAATTAGAATAATTTCTTAGTCTCTTAAACATTATTTTTAAATTTAATATTTCAGTTCTTTCTTAGGCATTATATAAAGTAATATAATTACTAGAATTGAGAATTATTATTTTAATTTGTCACGGTTTATTTCTATCTACTATCCATCTATTTCAGACAGTTGAGAGAACACATTAATAATTACTAAAAGAAAAAAAGCCACCTAATTTTATTAATAAATAGTTTATATTTATTGATCTTAAGGGAAAGCCATACAAAGTTTGAAAATGTTTAAAGTAATTCCTTATACAATCTTATATATTAAGGACGCATTTCAGCTAATGAGATTCCTTTTCCTATTAAATTCTATTAAAACCCACTCCAGTGGGCACTCATCGGGAATGTTGGGGTTCAAATCCTGGACAGTTTTGAGGAAGATTTTCCCTGAGTGGTTTCTCGCTCCATCTGAATCCCAATGTGGATTCGTTTCTTATAATATTTTATCTATACAACCTGGATGGTCTGTGAGACGCGGCGAGAAAAAACTAAAAATAAAAGTTGCAAAGATTTAAAAACTAATTTTGTACATAAATAGGCTACATTTTATAAAACAATGTTGAAATAAAAAATATTAATCTTTCATAAGCATTTCACAAATGAATAAAATGTTATTATAAAATTAAATTTGTTATTTTTCTAAAATAAACTTTTTTTATATTTTTTTTGTTACTGGGATAAGCAGAGTTTAAAATGTTCAGTACCTGTGAATGGTTCTCAAATATTAAAAAAAACACCTTCATTGGTCTGCTATCAACTAAAATATATACTTAAGTGAGTTATGTAAATTAAAACTTAGGTATAGTTGGTCAAATGGGAAGCGAATCGTAGAAAACTTATCTCAGGTACAGTTTTAACAAGTTAGACTTCTCATGGCAGCACTCTACGACGTCACTGCTTATTAATATAGTATTTTATTTACAGGAAACACTATTACAAATATTTTTAATATTCTTTTATGACCCAGTTTTAATACTTGTTCAGATTATATGCATATATAATAATAATCTATTATTTGGGGTAAGGATTTGGAAGAAAGCATTTTAGAAGTTATCTATCCACATTTTCGTGGAAAGAGAGTGGTAAATAATTTAGGAAAAAATCACTTGCAGTATATCCAGCCGGGACTTGAATTCTGATAGCCCAGCCATCGGCAAGCCAATATAATTCGAGAGTGACACCCTAGACCAATAGTTATTAACCTTTTATTATTCGCGGCCCCTTAAATATCTTAAAATATTTTCGCAGCCCCGTAGTCTTTACTAATATTATAATCATTAGGATTTATTATAAAATAGTGGCTTTATTTACTGATTATAATAACACACGAATAAAAATCAGAAATTATCCTAGCCAAATGTATTTAATGGAACCTCTGCTGTTGTATACGTTCCATTAATTGGTCCATTCTTATTTCAATTGTATTAGTATTACCTAATGCTGTTCGCATGCAGAAGTCGATTCGGAGTCGATTTAGCTTCTTCGTTTTAGTATTTATCATTGTGGAAAATCTCTTTTCATATAAATCATTATAATCAAAAGACAGCAAATTATCAATGGCGATGGTAAATTTATGGGTATTATGTGTGCTATCCGTGATTTATATTATACGTGCTTCCCCTCCTTTCCATTACCCCGGAAAATCGAGAGTCTACTGTACTTACATGCTTACGATTATCAAATTCTTTCTTCGGAAACATAACATTTATGATAATTGACTTCAGTAAAAAATAAATAACATTTTAAATTATTTATTTGAGGCCCTCTAAAAAACCTCTCTCAGCCTCCCGGTTAAGAATCGCTTGTCCTAAACCTTTCAGCCACTGAAATGGGTTTCTGCAAAGATTTTTTTTCCATATTCTATCCAAAGTACCACCTTATTTAAATATATTACAATTTTCTAAGCTGTAACTGTATCATAAAGTGTGGATTGATCACTCACCTGTAGGTCGTAGCTGGTGACGATCGGCCCGCCCTCAGGTAGTGCCTTGGTGCCATTGTACCACGTGATGTTGGCTTTGGGACGTGCGCCAATGACGTCACACTTGAGCACCACGATGGTCCCTTGCACCACGTGATGCTCCAGTCCGGACAGTTCCAGCTTCAATGGTCGTACTAGGGACAAACAAAGAATAGGAACAATTTAATCTTACTTGACTAATTTAAGTGTGATTTCGGAACACATTTTTTTTTATCAACAATGCATCAATATCCCCCCCCCCCCCCCCC